>OY856187.1:106079969-106179084 GCA_963693315.1 Diogma glabrata
AGAGAGAGAGAGAGAGAGAGAGAGAGAGAGAGAGAGAGAGAGAGAGAGAGAGAGAGAGAGAGAGAGAAAGAGAGAGAATTTAGTTATTTGATTTTGCTCTTTCAACTGTTGATAGCGCACTCATTAACTTATATTTTCAAAGAATAATTTGGTATTTAATGAAGTTTTTTATATAAAAATAAATAAAATCGTATGCCATCTCGTCGAAAAATTGTAATCTATCAAAAAATGCAGAGACAGCGTATATGTACTTGTCGATAAAGTTTCAGACTAGTCGCTTTATAGGAAGCAGCTGAAAAATTGATAGCTAGATTCTAATTACTGATTCTCAAAACCATAACCCACGGGTAGGAGCTCCCAATATTAAACTACTGCTAATATGGTCCAAACCAAACCAAACCGTCAGCCAATATGTTTGGAAAATTGGATCAGCTCTATAAACTAATCATTCATATAAAACTAATCGATTAAATTAACTCTTCAAATGAAACTCAACCTTAAAATTCAGTGAATTATAAATATATCTAGGCGACGAACACTTGTTGTTTACACACAAATTATTATTTTATAAGCACACAAAAAATTTATAGGTAAAGGCGTAAGAACGATTTTGCGAGTTGAAAAGGATTCTTATCCTATATTATATTTGTTATTCGCATATCGGGGGCAGAAAGAAGAAGATTACGTTACGCACGCAGTTGTGTTGTGTTGTTATTTTCAAACAGTAGAGGGTACTTATCTTTAACAGAAGTCAAATTTCTGATGCTACATTGGTTATTATAAAATAAAATATAAAATTGTCGTAAGACTGATTCCTTCATATTACAAAAATTACAACTCTAAACTCTCCACATTTGTCGAAGATTTATCTTTTTTCTTTTTTTTCCGTTTTCTATAAGGTTCTTTTTATTTTACTAGTTTAGATGAATCATATGTTGACATAAATTTAACTTAATATTTTTTAAACGCCACATATCTGCCACTTTTTGTGTTGTTTTCTTTTTATACATGCTTTGGTGCTCAGTAAATTAAAGAAAACATTTTTATTTGATAACTATTCCGAAATCTAAATGGAGTCTCGTGCAGCCATTCTACCTCGTCATTATTTGTAAGACAGTTTTACGAATTTTTTGAGAACCCAGAATTTTTGTAAACTCAAAGTATAAAGTTTTACAAAGTAAAACTCAGCTATCAATTTAGTGCCGAGTTCCTTCGAAATTCTAAACATCATGTGTAATGGACAAATACCCGAAAAGTATCATGTTTGTGTTCTGATTCAGACCCGGCTTTTTCTACCACTGATAGAGGCCGGATCAGACAGCTTGATCAGGAATATATCGCTTCAGAACGCATTTGTTTATTGACTTCACAATTTCCAATGACTTACTCTGGAACAATACTAAAATGTGTGTCTAAAAAACTCGACGTCCCTATAACTACTGCACATATATAAATCGTATACTCGTTCTCGTATGTCATTGTTGTCAAGGTTAGACGATGTTTTTATTTTTATACAGGTGCTTTTGAGCTCTCCTAAAAAATAGTGCAATTCTATTTCATGTAAAAGAATTTACAAACATATAAACTTTTACCTATTGCTTTGCTACTGTCATTTGTGCACGTGTTATACTAAAACAAAAGCGGCAAAAACAACATGAAAAAAGCGGAGTGCTCGCAGGAAATTTTACAAATGAATGTATTTCAGCGACAGTTAGATAAATAATATATTTAATTGCCGATACTTTGCAAAACATAAATTCTAAAAGTTTGCACTGACTATAATGACATAGAATCAATAAAATAGACAAAGGTTTTAACTTAGATAAATTTTTATGTGAAATCAATCGAATCATTACGAGCATTAAAAATAAAATAAAATGTTTAATAAAAAAAATATAAAATGCGTAGTAAAGATATTTTTTATTCGCCTACATATTAAAGTGTTACTTTATTACTGTGATTTGCGGCCTTAAAGTGCCACTTTTTAACTATATTTATTTTGTTGTCAAAGTTACGTCCAAAAAAGTAAAAAGCATTTGTATTTGTTTAAATTCTATGAAAAATAGAATTTTTTATCAAAGCAACCCTTAAATTCAAAATTTCATTATCCAATTAAAATAGTTGTTATCATTTGTTGTCATAGCAATACAATAATTTGGAAAAAATAACAAATATTTTGTCAAAGGTTACTTGTTCCACATATTTTTATTTCAAAATTTATGCAAATTTATAATTTAAAATTAGAATAACCAATTTTTTTTAAATATTTTGCTTGCGGCGAATAAAAAATAGTATATGATGCACGGACGTAAGCTGTTTTGGACTTAATGTGGGTGCAAATCTCGGCTAGCGCCTCGATTTACAAACTCCACATACGTCCAAAATCTTTAGCTTTACGTCCTAGCATCATAATGTACTATATTCGATGTAGTATGAGATCAACATAAAAAAAGTGTAAGCGTGCTTGCAAACATATTTTGAAGTGTAAGAGTGCTATTATATTTTTTACCTATAATACAATAAAAACCAACTAAAGCCATATATGTTTCATTTCAGAAATTATCAATAACTTGTTTTTAACTAATTTACAGTTGTTTACCTCTAAGATATTTTACACTTAACAAAGAACGAAAAAAGACACCCAACATTACACAAAAAAACCACAACTTCTAAGATATATAAAAAAACACTATAATTTTCCTAACAACGACAATAAAAATCAATATAACTATCATAATTAATGTAATCTATTAAAACAACCATCACACTACTGAGTTTTACAAGGCTTTTTCTTAAAAGATTAATGTAAAAATTTTTCTAATATTCATTCTCTCGTGTATTTTTTTCTTTTTAAATTATAATGAAGTAAGTAGTAAGTACATACACTTGTTATAAGAATTTTTATTAATATTTATAAATACGACAACCAGTAAAAATCTACTAACAATATATAAAGCTTACTTTCATTTACAATATTATACTCAAATAAAAAGACAATATTCTATAAAAATGTGTACCTTGTTATCCAAGTTGTTTAAATTTTGAATAAAAAACGTTTAATTAATTTAATAATAAAAAATTGAAACTCTCACCTTTGTTGTCCGATCATCAATTATAACAAACACTAATAACACAATATCTTTTTCATCTGAACCTAGAGCAGCGCCACTCATGCCACCTGTGGCTACATAAAGTGATACAACATGCCCAGGAACGAGCATTTTTGTTTTTAACTTTTTATAAATTTTTTAATTAATTTCTTATAATTTAACGAAAATTGTTTTATATAGTAAAAATTATAACAAATATATTTTATATTACGAATTGCACTTCGTTTGTTTAGTTTTCAATTTTTGTTAAAGTTGCTTCATGTTTCATGTTAGAGTTTACACCTAAAACTAAAAAGAAAAAAAAAGAAACAAATATTAGAAAAATTATAAATAAGATATAATTAGGAAAGGAAAGTAAAATATTTTTAATATAAATTATTTGTTGTTAAATCTTTAGTTTGTGGTTTTTATGAAGTTAAGAAAGTAAATATTGCTTATTTTATTGCAGGTAATTGTCAAATTTAAAAGAATTATTTGATGATTGTTGAATCAGAAAAATAATTACTGAGGGTAATTTGATTTGACAGGTTATTGCTCTATAATTATAAGTAGGAAAATTTGAAAAATAAGGTTTACGATGCAATTAAATATACAATTTTAGCCATAAGTAAGGCGGACGTGTTTAAGTGACACAAAACTTTACAGTAAATGTTTTAACAGTTATGAATCAGGGTTGCGGCATCTGCACCAAATAAGTTCACACTTTTTTCCACACAGTAATAAATACTAGGATAATGATGCAGACTGTTTTAAAATAATTTTAATACATGAACGATAACGTTTACAATTATTGTAGATTAATCCAACTGGAAGCAATTAATGGGAATGCATCGTCAAATGTAGTGTAATGTAATTGTTTACTTTTTGATATTTAAGTATGATAAGCCTGCGATCTTTATTACTTTCTATTGACTAATGAGTAACAGCAGCGAGATATCACTTGCCAAGATGCTATCTTAAGGCTGCTGGCGAATAAAATGTATTCAATCAACGGTAGCCCCCTAAATTTTAGCTGTGAAATATTCCTTGATAATGATACGTTATTGCTTGCTAGAAGAATCGAACCTTCCCATAACTATATACCGCTAGCTGGATCATTGGCAACTCCATTTTAGTTTTGTGTCTGCAAATTTTTAAAACAAATTTGCTTTTCACTTTTTCTTTTATGTTTTATCTCTATCCTATCATTAAATATGGCCAATTTCATGTTATACATGTGATAGAATTTATTTATTAGTTATCCATCCATTCTTTGAAACAAAATACATAAAGACTAGAATTAGATTTGCGACTTTTTTGTGTCGAACGAATTTCAGCTAATCAGATTTTAGAATTTTGTGGTTAATCTAAAGGGCCGAGTAGGGCCGGGAAAAAATATCGATACATCGATAAATATCGATAATTATCGATATATCGAAAAATACCGATAATTATCGATATATCGAAAATCGATATCGGGATGATAAATATCGATAATATCGATATATCGATAATATCGATATATCGATTTATCGATATATCGATAATTATCGATATATCGATAATATCGATTATATCGATAATATCGATGTATCGATATATCGATAATATCGATATTATCGTTAATATCAATGTATCGATATTATCGATATATCGATATTATCGATATTATCGATATTATCGATATTATCGATATTATCGATATATCGATATTATCGACAAATCGATATATCGATATATTGATATTATCGATATTATCGATTGATCGATAATTTCGATATACTGATATATTGATATATTAGTATGTATATTGATATATGGATATATCGGTTTTATAAATATTTTTTTAAATCGATATTTACATATAGCAATACACTTTATTTAAACCATTTTGCGTTACATAATGCCCTCCATTATTTCAATATTATTATTACATAGTAACTAGTAAGTACTGTTTGCTTCGATTAAAATAGTTATCCAAATAAAAAAAATTTTTAAAGCATTTATTTATGTGAATATCGAAAAAACATAATAATAATATATGATATATATACAGTATCGATATTATCGATATATCGATATTATCGATATTATCGATATATCGATAAATTGATATATCGATATATCGGTTTTATCGATATTTTTTTGATATCGATATTATCGATAATTTTTTAAATATCGCCCAGCCCTATCTGCGAGTGACATAAAAATAAAATCGAATATCTAAATCTAGCTTTAGTTCATATAATTTCGACCATCGAAAATCAATCGTCACATCGAAAAATATCAATAAATCGAAAAATAGAAAATCATACTACATACATATGTATATCAAAAAATCATACAACTAAAATTCACAACAACGAAAATCATAACACTGAAAGTTCACACTGTCGAAAAGTCATTGCATCGAAAGATCGTTGCACCGAATTTTATTTTCGATGTACATACTGGAAATATCATATCATAGATCTAAATTCATAAAATAAAATAAAAGATCATTCAAAAAACATCGAAAAATTATTCAATCACGTATAGGGTATGCCCTACGGCCTACTCAATGCTAGAAATATTGTAAATTTAAATGGCAGATATCCGCAGTATACATTAATTATTGTATTGATTTATATTATATTTCTATACGTTCATTCAAATTATTACTTCGGTCTGAAAGACCTAAGTATTACATTCATGAGCTAAAAGTGAAATTCTTACCCCCACTTTTTTGGCATTTCTCGACGTTTTAGGACCTACTGATTCTAAAAAAGTAAAAAGAAAAATGTATATCTGTCTGTCGGCCGTCCGCCCGTCACAACCTACGAAATCTAGAAAACTGCTGGACGGATTTCAAAAATTTTTTTTTCTAAAAATAGGTTTACTCAATGGAAAGAGCCAAAAGGACGATGAGTTCGATAACTATCCGGAAGTGTATCGAAAAAATCGCCAAAACAAGGAAATTTGCATATTTTTTCCTTAGAAAACTTTCTTTTTAAGTGATTACGAGTAGGACCATTGTATATGGAGAAATCTTGATGGTAGGGATTGGCATGTGAGACAATAAACTAGATTATTGCATTATAAGTTTGTCAAAAAAATGTTGTCATGTGTGTCAAAAGAAAGATTTTTATTTATTTTTTTACCCAATTTTTTGGAAAAAAGTAAAATTAATTATTATTTGTATGTTATGAATTTATTATTTTATTATTATAGAGAATTATGGTTTTATAAGTTTGACAAAAAATGTTGTCAAGTTTGTCAAAAGAAAATTTTTATTTATTTTTTTACCCAATTTTTTGGGAAAAAATTAAATTAATTGTTTGTATGACATGAAATTTTATTATTGTTATAGAGAATCATGGCATTATAAGTTTGTCAAAAAAATAATGTTAAGTGTGTCAAAAAATGATTTCATTTATTTTTTAGCCAATTTTTTGGCAAAAAACAATTCAGCTGTTTTTATGACGTAAATGTAATTGAACATGTAATTGGACATGTAAATTTTTGAATTTGTTATAGTTTTTGAAATAATTTTGGAATTTTGAAAAAAGTTTGTATTTTTGATTTTGTAATAATTTTTGAAATATTTTTGGAATTTTGAAAAAAGTTTATATTTTTGATTTTGTAATAATTTTTGCAATATTTTTAGAATTTTGGAAAAAGTTTCAATTTTACTTCGGTCTGAAAGACCTAAGTATTACATTCATGAGCCAAAAGCCAATTCTTAGTCCCATTTTTTGGCATTTCTCGACGTTTTAGGACCTACTTATTCTAAAAAAGCAAATAAAAAAAATGTATGTCTGCTGCCGGCCGTACGTCCGTCACTACCTACGCTGCAGGGAAAACCGCTGGAGGGTTTTAACATTTTTTTTTTTTTCTAAAAATAGGTATACTCAAGGGACAGATCCAAAATGACGCTGTGTTCGATAACTGTACCGGAAGTGTGTCAAAAAAAACATTATGTGTGTCAAAAATAGCAAATTTTCATATTTTAGGTTAAAAAAACGTTCATTTTAAGTGATTACGAGTAGGAACATTAAATTTGGAAAAAACTTGATGGTAGGATTGGTATGTGGGATCAAAAACTAGATTAAACTAGAAAAACTAGACCATAAAACTAGATTGCATTATAAGTTTGTCAAAAAAATGTTGTCAAGTGTGTCAAAAGAAAATTTTTATTCATTTTTTTACCCAATTTTTGGAAAAAATAAAATTAATTATATGTTTGAAATGAAATTTTATTTTTTATTATTATTGAGAATTTTGGCATTATAAGTTTGTCAAAAAAATGTTGTCAAGTGTGTCAAAAGAAAGATTTTTATTTATTTTTTTACCCAATTTTTGGAAAAAAATAACATTACTTGTTTGAAATGAAATTTTATTATTATTATAGGATTGGTATGTGGGATCAAAAACTAGATTAAACTAGAAAAACTAGACCATAAAACTAGATTGCATTATAAGTTTGTCAAAAAAATGTTGTCAAGTGTGTCAAAAGAAAATTTTTATTCATTTTTTTACCCAATTTTTGGAAAAAATAAAATTAATTATATGTTTGAAATGAAATTTTATTTTTTATTATTATTGAGAATTTTGGCATTATAAGTTTGTCAAAAAAATGTTGTCAAGTGTGTCAAAAGAAAGATTTTTATTTATTTTTTTACCCAATTTTTGGAAAAAAATAACATTACTTGTTTGAAATGAAATTTTATTATTATTATAGAGAATTATGGCATTATAAGTTTGTCACAAAAATAATGTCAAGTGTGTCAAAAAATGATTTCATTTATTTTTTTAGCCAATTTTTTGGAAAAAAAATGTAGCTGTTTTCATGACGTAAATGTAATTGAAAATGAAATTGGACATGGAAATTTTTGAATTTGTTATAGTTTTTGAAATATTTTTTAAATTTTGAAAAAAGTTTGTATTTTTGATTTTGTAATAATTTTTGCTTTTAGAATTTTGAAAAATTTAAAATTTTTGATTTTATTATAATTTTTGGAATTTTGAAAAAAATTTTAATTTTTGATTTTGTAATGATTTTTGCAATAATTTTAGAATTTTGGAAAAGTTTGAATTTTTAAGAATTTTTGGAATATTATTGGAATTTAGAAAAAGTTTAAATATTTGATTTTATTCTAAATTTTGGAATATTTTTGGAATTTTGAAAAAAGTTTGATTTTATTTAATTTTGTACAATATTTTTGGAATTTTGAAAGAAATATGAATTTGTGATTTTGTAATATTTTCTCGAAACGCTTACTGGAGAGGTTTTTGAGTAGTTTGCTGAGTGTATCATCTTTTCACTAAATTATGTTAATTTATGATCTGTTATAATTTTCCGGTATCGTATTGATGTTTCGTGTTAATTTTTTTGAATAAATTTCTAACAGAAATAAAAAAATACTTGTACTTTAACAAAGAGTTATGTTTGATGTACATCGCTACCCAAAACTAAAAACCATGTCCTCATAAAAGTTTTTTGCCGAAAACTGTATCAAAATCCTTAACCCAGACCGAAGTCTTGATATGTCAGAGCTTTCAGATTTCAGCCCCTCCATATTTTTATTATTAAATTTTCGATTGCCGAGGAAATAGCATATTAAAATTAAAGTATGTGTTTTAAAAATAATTCGCTAAATTGAATTGTTTACAAAACCATACTTTAATTTTAATATGCCATTTCGAAAATTCATAAATCAAAATATTTGAATGAATGTATAGAAACAAATCAATTAAACAAAATAATAAACTCATAAAATTTCAAATTATTTTATTTTAGAATCTTTTTACAAATTTTACAATTGTTCCATATATCTTTGTACGTCATCTTCAGATATATCCTTGCCCAGGTCGCTCCCTCTATAGTCGATCATTATACTCCCTGTCGTCCTCTTTCGAACTACTGTCTGATGTAATGACTTTTCGGTGATATGATATTTCGATCTAATGATTTTTCAATTTCAAAATCATGATACTATTATATGAAATTCGGTGGTATTCACTTTCGAACTAAACTAAATCGATTTCATCTAAACCTTGTTTTGAACTAGAGGAACAAGATAAATAAGGAACTCAAGAGAGAGAAAGAGTATATATTATATAAGGCAATTATACTCACAATTTTTGCAAAATGGTTCCTAATCTCTATAGCAAGATACTATATAAACTTTTATTCCCTTTGTATATTGTCTGCGTCCCTTACTTCTATTTTTTGGGAAACATTGCAACGGAAAATTGTTTATTCATCAGAAATACTAATCTAGTCTGTACATCTAATATTTGCATCTGTGCTAAGATCCCAAGCCGAGTTTGCCAGACTCTGAAATACGGGCAAGCACTAGCCCATTAATGGTTAACAGCACTTTGCTATTGTTAATGGTCCTGTACTAAAACCATTCATCGACCGATCTATGGTTTACAGAAAAGAGCCAATTACTTCGGTCTGAAAGACCTAAGTATTACATTCATGAGCTCAAAGTGAAATTCTTACCCCCACTTTTTTTGGCATTTCTCGACGTTTTAGGACCTACTGATTCTAAAAAAACAAAAAAAAAAAACAAAAAAAAAAAATGTGTGTCTGTCTGTCGGCCGTCACAACCGACGAAATCTAGAAAACCGCTGGACGGATTTCAAAAATTTTTTTTTCTAAAAATAGGTTTACTCAATGGGAAGAGCCGAAAGGACGATGTGTTTGATAACTGTACCGGAAGTGTGTCAAAAAAATCGTCAAGTGTGTCAAAACAAGGAAATTTGCATATTTTTTGGTTAAAAAAACGTTCATTTTAAGTGATTACGAGTAGAAACATTGACTTTGGAGAAATCTTGATGGTCGGGATTGGTATGTGAGACCAAAATCTAGATTATTGCATTATAAGTTTGTCAAAAAAATGTTGTCAAGTGTGTCAAAAGAAAGATTTTTATTTATTTTTTTACCTAATTTTTTAGAAAAAAAATAAAATTATTGTTTGTTTGAAATGAGATTTTATTATTATTATTGAGAATTATGGCATTATAAGTTTGTCAAAAAAATGTTGTCAAGTGTGTCAAAAGAGAGATTTTTTTTTATTTTTACCCAATTTTTTGGAAAAAATAAAATTGTTTGAAATGAAATTTTATTATTATTATTGAGAATTATGGCATTATAAGTTTGTCAAAAAATAATTTCATTTATTTTTTAGCCAATTTTTTGGAAAAAAAATGTAGCTGTTTTTATGACGTAAATGTAATTGAAAATGAAATTGAACATGGAAATTTTTGAATTTGTTATAATTTTTGAAATATTTTTGGAATTTTGAAAACGTTTGTATTTTTGAATTTTTGATTTTGTAATAATTTTTGCATTATTTTTAGAATTTCTGAAAAAGTTCTAATTTTTGATTTCGTAAGAATTTTTGGAATATTTTAAGAATTTTGAAAAATTTTTAATTGTTGATTTTATTATAATTTTTGGAATTTTGAAAAAATTTTCAACTTTTGATTTTGTAATAATTTTTGCAATATTTTTAGAATTTTGGAAAAAGTTTGAATTTTTAAGAATTTTTGGATTATTATTTTACATCCCGAACAGATTAGGACAAAATGTGACTAAGACATTTTTGATACAGTGACAAATGATGAATATTCTTGATGATTGGATCTCAAAGGATCTCTTATCCTAATTTAAAAAAAAACAATGAACGAAACAGGAGCCAAAGTTTCGAAAGCTGGTTATGCTTTCTTTCTCAAGGTAAGTGAAACTGTAAACAGAAAAAAAACCGATATTATGTTAAATTTAGAAATACACGAAAGCTAAGTTACTATGGCACAAATCATTGTACAAAAACCATAAGATTAAAGAAAATGTTTAGAAATTATTACAAAGTCGTTTGACATGTTTGAGTTGTTACCAAACAAACATACATGACACTAAGGGCCGATTGCATGAACAAGGATGGATAGAAAAAAATCCAAAATTCTATCTTCATCCGAGGATTCTTTTTTTCGTCGATTGTATGAACACGGATAGATTAATTTCTATTTTTGTTTTTATTGCAGTTTATAGCATATTTTATAAGTGGCAATACTTTTTCTTTTACTTTTCTATTAAATAAATTTAATTATAAATTAAAAAACATTATTTCAAAATTGAAATTGAATATATTAAAACTATATATTAAAAATATTATTTATTTTACTATTAATTTATATCAAAAAACAAATTTTTGAAACGCAGAAATTGAAATTCAAAAATAACCACAAATTCAAAACAAAACTTTTCTGCTATGCGCATGTCAAGAAAAAAGTTTTATCCTTTGTTTTATAGAAGAAAAATGGAAGATAGATCAGAGGATAGATCAACAATCCTCGGATAGATTTTTTAATCTATCCTGATTCATACAATACAAACGACGATTAATCCGAGGATTTATCTTCTATCCGCATTCATACAATCGGCCCTAAACTACAAAAATAAAAACACGAGATACACAAAAATTAATTATTAAAATATTAAAAATTATTTACCATAATTGATGTCATTAGTCCAGGTGATTAGAAAATAATGAAAAAAGAAATGGAAGAAAGAAGGGGAGTTGAAAGAAAGATTTTTTCCGAACATCGAAAATTACGAGCATTGTGTTTTTTAATATTTAAGAGACCTAAAAGTGGGAAAATATAAATAATAGGACCATAAGGGCGACGAATGAACCAGATGAAATGGGGGTCGTGTGTTAAGAGTGGTTAGGGTTTGGATGATGGGAAGGTATTTGGTGTTGAGGTAGGACAGGTATGAAGTCAGGTTTATGGATTTAGGTTTTAGTAAGGCAATGTAACAAGATTCTAGGAAATAACGGTGATAGTAGTTGGGTTGTGAGGATAGGACCTTAGGATGTTGGAAGATAAAGTGATGACCAAAAGATCGAAAATGGTCAATGATGGCGTTGTTGTAGTCATTCTGGTGTTTGAAAACAGATATGTGTTTCTGAATCCGTGTTTTTGGAAGTTGTTTTGTTTGACCAACGTAGACAGCATCGCAGTCACAGCAATCCAATTGATAGATAACGTTGCACCGTTCCAAAGGAGAGGTTATATCTTTGATGTGGGAGAAAAGGAGGTGGTTTAGGGAGGTGGGATAGGAAATAGCTAGCCGCACTGCGGGAAATTTATGTTTAAAAAAGGATTTTGTTATGAAGTTAAAACCGTCGATGTGTGGAAACGATATGTAGATAGAATCGGGTGAAGGGGAGGCTCTAGGAGCGTAAGGGTGAGATGTCGCGTGGTGTTTATGGTGGATTTGTTTGATGGTATGAGGGGGTAAGTTGTTGTTTCTTAAGATGTTGGAGATCTTTTCAATGTTTTTGGAATAGAATTGGTCGTCACAGAGAGACAAGACCCGTTTGGCAAAAGAATAACAGATGTTGAATTTAGTATTAAAGGAGTGTCCAGAGAGAAAGTTTAACAGGCGGTTGGAAGAAATGGGCTTATGATACCAATCAATGGAAATAGAGGTTGTAAAGAATGAGAATGTCCAGAAAACTAATTTGGTTATTGTTTTCAACTTCGTGAGTGAATTGAATTGATGGAGAGATTGAGTTAAGGGAGGTCAGAGTGTTTGTCGATGTGAACGGTAGGAATGCAACAGATGTTGTCATCGTCATATTTTTTGAAAAATAAAGGGAAGTATAGGAGTTGGTCCAACGATCTGTTAAAAACATCTTCCAAGACCAAGTCTGAAAGGGTGGGGAAAAGGGGGTTTCCCACGGATTTGTGCATATGTGTTGGAACGGAAGCTAAAGAAAAAGGTGTTGACCGTCCCGACTAGCAATTTGTTCAGGTATGCCCTATTATGATCCGGGCCGGATCAGGGTGTAATAAGGTAAATCCTAATATGGCATTTACATCCGGCCCCTATCAGAAATCACACCTGATTTCACTACTAGGGTGTGCCGTATTTGTCCTGATCCGGCCCGCATTTCAAAGACCTATCTCATCCCTAGTAAATGCCGGATCAGAATCATATCTAATTTTCCAATTAAGGTATGCCCTATTTGTCCTGATCTGAGCCCTATTTCATTTTGATAAATTACATTTGGTTAAAATTCACTAGAGTATTATCCATTTTAGATATACATAGTTTGCGAAATTTCCATATACTTCAGTTATCGCTTCTCTGCGTTATAAATACATATAGGTAAGTATAAAGTTTGATTTTTTTTTTATAAACATTTTTTCCAATGTATCTAGTAGTAAATTTTTTAATTTTTTAATGTATGTTGGAGTTAATTCCCTATTTTAAATGATCCGGTCCTGGTCCGGCTCTAATAGAGCTGCCTGATCCGGTTGGGATAGTATGAGTGCGTTGTATTACTGATCAGGACCTATTCACCTTCTATTTGCCTGATACGGTCCCTATCAGTATTAAGGAAAGCCGTATCCGGTCCAGATCTGAGCCCTTACATAATGCTAGTCGGGGTGCAGAACATGATTATTTGAACCGTTTTTTTTAAGTGGTATAAGTCCACTTTTGGGAAAAATTGAGTTAGTGGTAGTTTTGGAAAGATAATGATGGCCTCTTTTTATATATATAATCATACCTTCAATAGAGCCCGATTTGGGGAGGAGCGTGAGTGGAGAAATGGCTAAAGGTCGATTTCAACATTTTATTTGTTTATATCAATAGAATAACTTTTGTTAATTTTACTTTTTTTTAAACTAGCATCTTTTAACTTTAAAAGAAAACAAAACAGAAGTTTCTATCTTTAATAGAACCGAAGTTATGAATTTTTGAAAATAACTCATCAAGAAATTTAGAACCGCTATATTTTCCAAAAAAAATCCTCGAACACGATATAAAACGCATAAAAAAATTTCAGCCAAATTCAAAATGTGTCGGTAAAAGAATGACCCATTTACATGGAACTTATACTACCTCTTGTTCTTATTTTTTAGAACATGTTATTATTGAAAGTGGTATAAGTCTATTTGGAGTCAAAAAATCAATTATTTTCTTTTTAATTTTAAATAACCATTATTGCATAATAAAATTAAATAGGTTTAAAGTGTGAAAAATATCACAAAATTTTAGTTACATTTGCCTATATTTTTATATTAATGCAAACGCGAATCCTTAAATATCTCAATATATGAAAAAATGGACTTATACCACTTTAAAAAAACGGTTCATTTGTTGAAAAAGGAGATAGGGGATGGGAGGAGAGGAATCGGCGGGATGAGAGGAGGGCTTGGATAAGGATGGACTCAGTATGGTTCAAACATCGATTTTTGGAGGAGTGTGATATGCGTTTGAAGGAACTAAGGAGACCATCAATAGTTGAGGATTTTAGATCGGGGTTAGGGAGTTTGGAAGAAAAACTGTTGATGGATGATAGGATGTTGAGTTTGGTGTTGAGATCAAGGGTAGAGGGAGGTATAAATTTAGGAGCAAAGCTAATGAGCATTTGGGTGTCTGTTGGAATGTCGATGTTTGTGAGATTTATGATAAGGTCAGGATCGTAGTGGATGTCCGGAGGGGACTGTGCTTCCTTAAAGCTGGCATACTTGTTGAAGAGAGAAGGTTTGTTTTTTGTGATAATGTTGTTAAAATTCTGGTGTTGTGAAAAGAGGAAGTTTACAAGGATTCCGGAGGGGATGTGCTGGTGAAGTTTGAGTCTGGTGTTATTGAGAGATGAGCGAAGGGAATTGATAGTGCGGACTGTGTAGGAAATTGTAAGGTTGAGAATTTTTGTGTTGAGAACGTGAAAGAAACGGTTATGAGTGACTCAAGCAGGTTTTTTTCCAAGCCGTTGACATTGTTGAGGATGAAGGATGGGTAAATCCTAGATGTACGGCATTGAAGGAGGAAGAACCTACGTAGTGTAAGCTGTGCTAGTTTTTAGTGTTACGCCATGTATGAGTGTATGAGAGAGAACGCGATATTGCCATAACAGAGTTTTATATAAGCTGAGAAATTAAGAGCAAGCAGCAGAGGGCGTCATGCTAGAGATGTATAATCATCATTTCTCATCATAACTACATGGATCAAGAGCTTCACTTTTATTTCTCATTTTTGATTCAGCTGAAATTTTTAACGGGTTCTATATAAACAAAACCATGTACTTGTTCAAGGATTTTTCTTTTTCTTTAGGGGAAACAGAGCGGATCTAAATTTTGAGAATTTTGTGATTTTTGGCTTGAAGACTTATTTTCAAAGATTCATAAATTGTTCTGGTAGAGATAGACACTTTTTGTCTGTTTTATTTTAAAGTATAAAGATGAAATTTAAAAAAACTGTTATTTATAAAACTTATTAACAAATTCCTATTGTTATAAACAAATTATCTTACAAAAATAAAGAGTGTTTAGTATGACCATCGTATTCTACGTTCAATTTTTAATAAGAAACGTATATTTAATTAACGGAGAAATGAGTGTTACTGTTGGAAATAAACTAATTTATCGAGCGCGAGACGATAAGAAATTTTATAAACTTTTGTCGTCCGGCGCTGGAAAAAATTAACTTATTTGTAACAGTAAAACTCATTTCTCGATTAATTTTATATACGTTTCTTCTTGAAAATTGAATGTAGAATACGATGGTCACACTAAACTTTCTTTATTTTTGTTAGATAATGACTAAAAATTGATTTTAACATTTTATTTGTTTATAACAATAGGAATTTGTTAATAAGTTTTATAAATAACAGTTTTTTTTAAATTCCATCTTTATTCTTTAAAATAAAACAGACAAAAAGTGTCTCTCTACCAGAACCGAAGTTATGAATTTTTGAAAATAAGTCTTCAAGCCAAAAATCACGAAATTCTCGAAATTTAGAACCGCTATATTTTACAAAAAAAAATCCTCGAACACGTTCATCTTTATTTCGATATAAAACCCATAAAAAAATTTCAACCAAATCAAAAATGTGTCGGTCAGAAAGGTGTTCGGTTTGTAAAAGAATTACCCATATGTATTTCATTAGTGGATGAAAATGAATGCACCATCGAACGGAAATGAAGGAGTTTTTCTCTAAAATGCCATTTTAAAAAATTAAAAATGAATAAAACAAATTAATTTATCTATAAATATTTGAATACTCAATTACAAAATATCAAATAAAATTTTTCAAATTTAAAAGCAAAGCACCATCATTACCATACCACTAATACTAACATTTCACATCAATTTTTGTTTTTTATTCTTTTCGAATCATAATTTCCAAATTGATTTTAAAAATATAAGAACTGAATCTAAAAAATTATGGTGCAAATTATGAAACTTTTTGCAATCCATACAATTTCAGAGCGATCTAGTTTCGAACCAATGAGAAAATTTTAAACTTTAAAAAAGTTTATCATTCTCATCAGGGCTAGCCGACTAGATAAACTCTACCAAAAAATGTCAACGCTAATGTATATAAACCAAAAATTAGGTTACAACTCTAGCGAAGTGTAAAAACAAAAAATTTACATAATCATACATTTAATAAATTCAGGTTTAGTCAATTAATTTGAAATGGAATTTCAAAGAATTCCACATAAGAAAACATAAAAAACTCATCTCCACTCTATGAGACTAATTAAATTTAAATTTATACTAATACACCATAATGTACTACTTTGACCTCACCTCTAGCATTTCAATCGATTAAAAGATTTGAAATAACTTTATAATTATTTAATCTATACAAATGGCACTTTATGTGTATTTTTCTTGGGTCATAATTTACACAAAAAAAATTTCATTAACGTTGTTGTTGCCTTAATAATATTTCAACGATTTTTTTTTGTATATTATTAAAAGTATAAAAATTGAAATTTTTTGTTTTCTACAAAACAAAATCATCTTTAACATCTTAAATAAAAACAAAAAGAAAAAAAATCTCTTAAAAAACGAATGAAAACAAATTTAAAATTTAAAAAAAAAAATCATAATAAAACAACAATTTTTCTTTTATACAAATTTTTGTTTTTTTTCTTTTATTTTTATTTAAAGTTACGTAATTATTAAGATAACTTTTGCAAAGTGTCATATACGTATAAATATATAAACATATTTAAAAAAGAAATTTAATGATATATTTTGAGGAACCATTTTCTTTTCAGAAAAAATTAATTTTGAAAATAAGCCACGTGTTGAATATATATTATGTGAGTTTGAACGAATGACTGAATTATGGGAATATCAAGTGGAATATCAACCTGATGATGTGATCAGAAAGAGAGTTAGTTATTCACCGACCGGATTACTTGGGTTATTTTCATATAGGTTTTTGAAAATAGATGATAGAACAAAACATAAGTTTACAACGTTTCATGTTTTTCATACGAGAAATGTGTGCATAAAAATCTCTACATACTTTTTTTCATATTATGTACATACTTATTTCAAGTAAAGGTAAAAAATATAATTAAATCAACAGGTAATTTTACACTAATATTATCAAATAAATTAGAGCTTTCTCTTTTTTTCTCCATAATTTATTGTTATTTCATTTACTCTGCAGGAAAATATATTTTTATTGTAACTTGTGTTAAATTTGTAAAATAAATGAAACGTAAATATGACTTTTGTTAGTACATTTATGGATCGATCACTATGTTTGTTTTGAGATATGATATGTGATTTGTTCTAATTTATGTTATAATGTCAATATATAGTGAATTCTTTTCTACTTGTTCGGTACAAGTTCCGACTCCGAATTATCCAAATTTGTTTTTTTTTGTATTGCTTTTTTTTACAAAAGAATACAAATTTCGTTAATTCTGTGTTGGAACTTGTACCGAACAGGTAGAAAAGAATTCACCAATAGTTAATTTTTGTTTTATTGATGAAATATTTTATCGTCAACGTGGTACAAATCACACCGGTAACTGGTAAATAACCATTGGCAATTTGAGTTTTTAGGTTTTTATAATTCTTTATAGTTAACTCAAGTTAACTCAAGTTAAGTTAACTCAAACATCAGAGTTGATTTTTGACGTCAAACTTTTTTCTTTTTTTGTAAAATGTCTTACAGTATTTAACGAGATATCTCTGCCGTTAGCACATAGTATGCAGTTCTATTGTAAATGGATTGGTATCACCTCATCAGAATTGTAATTCCTTGGTATACTTTTAGTCCTCTAAATAATTTAAACCACTTCAAACAATTTATAAACCAAAGTTTTAGCACTGTGTAATTACTTCGGATGTAATATCCTCTATCTAGGTGTTGTTACATTTAGGTTGCATTTCTTTACTTTACTTTTTATAACAACCGATCATTTAATGTCCCTTTTGGTCCTTTCAAGGTTTTAATCTGATGAACTAAGTTAAGTGATTAATGATACTTGTTGAACCTTTTGATCCCCTTGCACCAATAGAATCTGCAATTTCCTCTTCGTTCGACTACATAATTTTGAAACGGCTTGTTTTTCCAGTTTATAATTTTTTTAGATGTTATTTGAATGTATATTTATTATATACGTAAGACAATCTATCTGTACATTAAACTAGTTAATAATTTTTTAATTCACTAGATTTAAATATTGAACAATTTTGAATTATTTATTTATTTTATTTTTTTTATTTAATAATTTCAAATTTTGAACTACATATTATAATGAATACATGAATGAAAACTTATACTAAAACAAAAAAATTTTTAAAATTATTCATCATGATAGAATATAAATGTATCAAAAATTTGAAATGTAGACACCACTTAGACAGCTATCTATGTCTGTATTGTGGCACCATCAGAAAATTTTCTTTTATTGTTAACAAGTTGTGGGGAAGCAAAGACGAAAATCTAAATTGTTTTATATATTAGAGATATTTTGAGCACTTAAACTCAAGCAATTAATTAAGTTATTTTGAATTTTTTCAATTCGAAAGGAGATTTTGAATTTTCCTCAGAGAAAAAGAGAAAAATGGAGTTTTTCTCTGAGAAAAATCCAAAATATACTTTCGAATTGAAAAAATTCAAAATAACTTAATTTATTGCTTGAGTTTAAGTGCTCAAAAAAACTCTAATATATAATTCAAAATTGTTCAATATTCAAATCTAGTGAATTTATACGTTTTCTTTATGGACTCGATTTGTTCTCCTTGGGAGCGTTCAAGTATTAGGTAAGAAAACTTTCTATGATTTTAGACCGTCATCTGTCTGTGTAAGCAAAAACAAGATAGTTGCTAGCTCCGAGTGTTTGCTTCGTTTTTATTGATGATGAGAAAAAAACGATCCGAAAGCACTTTAAACAAAGCACTTCGCAGTGAAGCACAACAATTTGTGTTACAAAATTTGTCAATCTGTAACATATATTGGCTCTTACGAACGTGGTTGGAATATCAATTGGTTTCAGCATTAACAGGAAGTTTAATACGTTCATGTGGTGAACCATTACGAGCAATTATAGGATAATCGCCATAGTATTCCAAACTTCTGCAAGTGTTTTTCCAGCATGTTCAAAACTTTGTTTTCCTAATTCTTCATTAGTAGTACGGCCACGTTCATCAAACCAAAATGATCATACGGTGTTTAGTGTTATAAGATCAGCAAGATCGTGACTCAAAGGTTCTTTTTTCGCTATACACCGTTCAAGGCACTACAACCTGAAGCATTGTGCTAAAGAATTTTAATTTATTGTTTTATAATTTTATCTTATGTAAGATTTTTGATATTCCTCCCGCTCCCCGAACCCTTCCGCCAAGTCTTTTTACGCCTAACTTATAGACACTTAAAGTTGCCTTATTTTTTAATATGGATATTCTATTCAGGGTGACTTTTTTAAAGTTTATCCCTCAGCAGTATTTTAAATACTATGTTTGAGTAAATAACAGGACATTTCGTGATCAGTTTCTGACTTTTATAGCATTAAGAGGATATAACGATGACGTTGTTTGTGGTTTAGAATTTCTGGGTTCAGAAAGTGAACCTTATTTTGACGCGTAACATAAAGTCGGGGTTGCTGATGCTTACACTCTTGAAGGTTCGTACACCCGAAGCGCTCGAAAAGCAACGTGTTGATTCCACCACGTAAACAATTTTAACGATTACTTCTTTTACACGATGATTTTCTTATTTATATTTATGTTTATATCTCTCTTTTGAGTTTGGGTAAAAAATTTCGCGGTAAAAATATTCTTGTATGCATGTAATCAAGTATTGTCATTAATTACGCTTTTTAAAAATTTTTAAAATTATTGAAACAAGTAGTTTGTCCAAACGCCGAAGTTGCTTTCTTGAAATCAAGTTTAATGCAATATATTTATATCATATAATAATTGTAGGATCGAATCTTCTATCCTTTTCGTTATTTGGAGTTTGAACGGATGCTCCATAAAATCATTTACTATGTACAAACTACAGAAAGATGCCAAACAAGGAAGTGACAACATTTAAGATTTTTGTTTGCTAAAACCTTGTCTAAAAATATCAAACAAATTTCGAGATATACCGTATACCCACCAACAAGCTTTTTTCGATTAGAATACCAATTCAAAAATTGTCGAGAAATTTGACATACCTTGGCTGGTAGAAGCTGCTATGAAAGATACTGATGAGTTGCTTACGATCAACTCTGTGGTTGGGGTTGTAATATGTTACCCAATCCTAAGTGTTTTTAAGCAAAAATTAACAACTATCAACATAGCAGTTTGACAGTGGCGATAGTTAGGTAATAAATTGGATATCCAATCTATGGGCCTATCACCATTTGAGAATAAATTAAATATTAACTCCATATGAATCTCGACCACTCGATTGAATTGTAAAATGAAGAACACAAAAAATGAACGGTAAAAAAAGAGATTAATACTAGACCATTTGGTCTTTAGGAAAACAAATTATATAAACTATAGCAATAAACAAACTACAAAATTTGAATTAAACAAATATAAAATCTACAATCGCTGAAGATAATAAAATTTTCTTATTCGCTGAACCTCTGGTTCAACATATACTCTTTACACCTTCAATTCCAGGTAATGTACTTCGAAGTTCTGTTTTTAGGTTGTAACAAAAGGAGAAGAAACTGAAACAAAATGTACTACAAAGAAGAAAATAAATTAGTATTCTATTTTTGTTGAATGCGACATCGAGTCTTAAACACTGGAATTATTTTTGTTATCTTCTGCAATTAATTTTGTTATCTATGTTTTCTATAATGACTATTAAAGTTGATTAACATTTGTATTATTTGTCCACGGCAATATATCTTCAGGCATCGTCAATATGTCTAGCCCACACCTAACGGCATTATAAAATTTAAAACGTAAACGTTTAAACTTTATTTGAGTTATACTTAATAAAGGTTCAGATTGCGTGTTTCGCAAAATTATTGAAAAACATGACAAATAAATTAGAGCTTGAGCCAAAATTTCTGAAGATCTTTTTGCACATGGCCTGTTTCAATTGAGATTGACCCTTAATTCAATTTGATTAACGACGGATACCATGTTGATCCTTTTCTCTACAGAAAATTCAGAAGTATTAATTAACGACTTGGTCTGAAAGTGCATAATTTCAAAATTATACAAGAAAAGTGACTAGTGACGGCATTGACCCAGATAACGTCGTGTTACAAGGTTAACACTTTATCTTCAAGTCTTGAACCAAAGGATACCAAATTTTTAATAATTTTGCTGTAAAAACAAACAAGATTAATGTTTTCCTGTAAAAACAAACAAGCACTATTTTCATTTAATTTATCTTCTTTCTCTATTGTCGAACTCGAAATTGTCGTACCTCGAACTTTCTACGTTTATAAATACTTTGGTACTATTTTTTGGTACGATTACGATGCAGGGTTTTTGAGTTTGAATAATGGTCTGTAAAAAATAACCAAGATAAGTCGAAGTTCGTGTTCATATTTTATAAAAACGAAGGATAAACTCGTCGTTCAACTCCTTTTTGCGAATAAGGCTCGTTTTGATAATTAAATGATAACTGGCAGTTCACTGAATACACATTTACTCAACGAGCCTTCTTTAAAACCCAATAACCACTGAGGTCGTATCGTATTGTTTGTTTTTATTAAGATTAAGTTTAATTTACATTCTAACCGGGTACGAGATATCGATTAGATTAATGCGTGAAACAATAAAAGTACATACAATTAAAACTGGTTTAAGTTGAGATAATGATCAGAAAAGGGAACCAATTTTGGCGAATAATTCAACCTTTGGCTTGGTGACGATCAATAAAATTTTAATTCATCTCAAAATCCAGAAATACATTGCAATCCCAGTCGACAAAAGTTTGGGTTAAATTTTAAAATTAAAATCCACAATGAATATCACCACTACCAAAATAAGCTTCTCAAGATGGACGGGTCTACGCCCCAGAAGTACCGACCAAGGACCATCACAACAATTTCGACGAAAGGTGCAACTCCATCGCTCCATTTTTTGGATAACGAAGCAGCTGTCACTGGCCTCACTGCTTCAAACTTTCCTCGTCATGGCTGGTATTGAAAGAAATCCTGGACCAACTAAAACATAGTTACTGTCCAATATTTTTTTTTTTTTTTAATAAAATGTGATGTGTAGTAGGCATTACAATATGTGTCACAACAACACATAAAAACCTTTTAAGACCAAGGTCCCACAACAACATGCGTTCTAAGGATGTTAATGGACGCAAATCTGTTTTTTTTTGTTTTTTTAATATTTTTTGTTAAATAATGGACAACTAAACTATAAATCCTATCACATATAAAATATGACATAGGCCAATATTTCGTGATAGGATAGGGAAAATAAAAATAAAATAAGAGATAAAAAGCAAATTTGTTTTAAAAATTTGTAGGAACAAAACTAAAATTGGTTCGCCAATAGTCCAGCTAATGGCATAATCCTTGATTATGGGACGCAGTATATTTTTCAATGATTAAAGCTCAGATATATAGTTATATGAAAGCTCGTTTCTTCGAGCAAGCCACAGCGTTCCAGCATCAAGGAATATTCATTAGCTAAGATTGAGAGTGCTACCGTTGACTGAATACAGTTCATCCGCCAGCACCCCTAAGATATCACCTTGGTTAGTGATATCTCACTGCTATTGCCAGTGGTATGTGATATCTCACGTTAACTCATGTGCCAATAACAGGGACTGGAGTGCGCGGGGTTGTCACACCCGTGGATCAAAAAATAGAAAAAAATTAACAAATTAATAAAAACTGATCCCTCCATGCGTACATTTTAAGGGCAAACACTACATCCTCACAGCGCAAGGAATGGTGTCATCTCAAGAACTGCTCAGGCATTGGCACACATAAGCAAGGGACTAAAAACTATATAGCGCCATGTTGCCAGGCATCAGGTCAACAATCAAGCACGATCTCGCAGCACCAGAACACAATGCGAATGAACACATATCCGGAAATCCCAAGCGATGTGAAAATAAGGCAATTAAATCAGGGATGCATTGATTTAAATCATTTGATTTAAATCAGATTTATATCAACTTGATTTTTTAAAAAAAATCATTGATTTAAATCAATTGAAGAAATTTATAAAATTTTTAAGCAAATTCAAAAAACAGTATGGTAGGAACTTCAATATGTTTCACAACAGCATATAGAAATCTTTTAAGAGCAAGGTTTCGTAATAACATGCGTGCTAAGGTGATGATGGACGCATTTCTTTTGTTTTTTTTAAGTTTTTCTTAAAGAATTGGTAATTAAACAAGAAATCCTATAACATAATAAAATATGACTTATGCCAATATTTCATGAAAGGATAAAGAAAATATAAAGGGTAAACCAGTAAGTGGCATTGGGATAGTTCATGATCATTTGACGCGCTGTCTTCCTTAATAATAAAAGAATAGATATCGAGTTCTATATAGGCTCTTTTTTTCGAGATATTAATACCGTGCCATCTTGAAGGAATCTTCAAAAACTAACATTGAGAGCACTACCGTTGATTAAATACAGCTAATCCGCCAGCCCCCCCTAAGATATCACCTTGGTTAGTGATATCTCACTTCTATTGACAGAGATATGTAATAGATCACGTTAACTCTTATGTCAATACCAGGGACTGCTTAAGGATGTCCGTTCATAACCAAGAATAAAAAGATTTACAAATCAACAAAAACTGATCCATCCACGTGAGTTAGAAAATTTGGGAAAATTAAAAATTCAATTTAATACAAAAATAATTTCAAATCTGCTACCATGGTTCTCGAGATCGTTAACTCTCAGTGATCAAACATAACTTTTGAATAGTACAGAAAACATTGAATGTGATAAGATACTTTTTGTCATTGTCCCAGTCCCAAGATATCATAGTTCCGGATATATGCATGTCCTGGTTGTACAGCTACCACAGGCACTATCAAATGTTCTTTGATTTTTCTTCAAACTTTAAAGTACTCAGGCAAGGATTGTCGAAATGCGCTCACTATTCATGACGGATGACATCACTCTAAAGCAGCCACAAAGCATCTCAGTTTTGCAACGGCGTTCGACAAGACACGATTTTCATATCGCTAGAATAGTGTAAAAATCTATTAGCTAAAAACTGTTACTTTACTTTTGTCTTTGCTTGCCTCTCAAAAGAATACAACCAAACCTAATGATTTATATCAAGTAGTTAGGATTACTGCTTCAAAAGAGTGAATATAGGATTATTTCTTCAATAATTATAAAAATATTTTTAAAAATCAAAAAACCCGATTTAAATTAAATAAAACGGATTTAAATCAAATAAATCGAATTTTTTTGATTTTTTTAAAAAAATCAGATTTTTATGCAACCCTGAATTAAATTGCAATGGTCTCTTAAACAAGATTGATGACATAATAAACTTTATGTGCAATAATGATATTCTAGTCGCGGTTTTACAAGAAACCAAACTAAATGCTAGATCAAAAAAAAATCACTAAAATTAGTGATATCTGTGATTATAGAATTATAAGGCTGGATAGAGTGAAGGACAAACTTGGTGGCCTTGCCTTTATCATTCACAAAACCGTTATCTTCCGTACAACCACATTATCAGCAGTACCGGAAACTGATAAACACCTAGAACAACTGGGCACTATAATAAAATTCGGAAATACGGAGATAACACTAGTCAATATTTATATACCACCAGTAAGCAGCTGTGATACAGGTTATGAACCGTCCATAGGACACCTATTTTACACCAAAGACTGTCTAATTCTCGGAGATGTGAATGCTCACCATGATCTATGGGACTCACACCTGAACACTGATTCACGAGGCAAAAGCATTGCTGATCAAATTGACGGCTCCAACTTTGGAGTCCTCAACGAACTACAACTAACAAGGGTAACAAATAACTCGTATTCTTTTTTAGATATTTCCCTTGCCAGCATGTCACTAATACCATTTGCTGAATGGAGAACTGAAATCGCATTAGGATCCAACCACGTGCCAATCATAATCACCTTAAGCCGTTAGATAAACCAAATAAAGTCCGAGAAGAAGACATATATTAATTTTAACAAAGCTGACTGACAAAATTTTACAAATTTTACTGAAATAGAATTCAGTATGCAATTTTTACCACTTTACTCCCTCTGGGGAAAAAAATTCAGAGAAATTTTTAATAAAGCCAGATCTCGCTTCATTCCAGCCGGTAGAATACAAAAGGTGAAACCAAACTTCCCACAGGAAGCTTGTGTTCTTTCAACATTAAGAGATGACATCCGCAAGGCAGATCCAGCCGACACTAGAATTAAAGACCTAAATAACCAAATAAATAAGCTAGTTGATGAACACAAACGTAATAAATGGAGAGAGCTAGTGAGTAAGTCAAGCTTTGGCCCAAGCAAAAGTCTCTGGAAGGTCTTAAAAGGCTTAACCTATCCTCGACAACCGGGTAACAACTGCATGATCTCCTTCGATGATATCCCAACTGAAAAGGAAATGCGCTACTAAATTTAACACATAGTTTACAGAAAAGCCAAGTAAACATGAAAAGAAAACAAGTATTGATCCATATGCGCAAAGTAAATACTGAACATCTAGAGGATATCACATTCTCCGAAGAAGAAGTTGAGAATGCTATAAAGAAAACAAAGCCATCCAAAGCTATTGGACCCAACGGCATCTCAGTCATCATGCTAAAACACATTGGACCCTAAGGATTGAACTTTCTCACTACCACACTAAACACATCGCTAAATACTCTTCAGATACCAAACATCTGGAAAACAGCAAGAATAAGCCCCATCTTGAAGCCTGAAAAACCTGAAGAGAAGAGAATCTTACAGACCGATCTCCATCCTTTCAACGGTTGCAAAACTGATTGAAGCACTTCTGTTACCTTGGTTATCCAGATCTTGCAACTTGGCGCTTCACCAACATGGCTTAGGTCAGCACATAGTACAACTACCACTCTTCACAAGATCTAAGATCAAATCAGTGATAGATTATACCAAAAACAACCCGGTACCAGAACAATATTAGTTGCACTCGACCTATCAAAAGTATTTGACACAATGTCGCATGCTGCACTATTAAATGATATATTTAACACCAATTTCCAGGTGTAATAAAGCGCTGGTTATGCAACTAAGCCTAACCTAAGAGGCCGACAAACATACGTTGAGTTCCGTAACAGCAAATCTAAGATAAGAGTACTAAGACAAGGAGTTCCACAAGGTGGAGTTCTCTCACCTTCACTATTTAATCTCTACCTAAGCAGCTTACTTGCACTACCAGAAGGAATAACCATCACGCCATATGCAGACGACTGCACGGTGCTTACAACAGGAAACAACCTGGAACTACTCACTAATGCTCTGAACACCTACCTTAACATCCTGAACGAATGGCTTAAAACCAGAAAACTGAAGCTTTCCACCGATAAGTCCACCGCTACACTTTTCACCACATGGATGAAGGAGGTGAACACAACACTCAACATCTGCATTGACAACGTGCTTATTCCCACGGCAAAATATCCGAAACTGTTGGGGGTCACATTCGATATTAAGCTATTTTGAATTACTGCGAAATTTTTCTTAAGTGATGTCAGAAACAACCAAGTAACAGCTAACATTGATGAGCTTACGTATAAAACGGGCTTAAAAACGATTCACACGAAAGTTGTTGAAGACACAATAAAGAACTACTGTCTAAATCGAGTTCTCAAGAGTATGCCGCCACAAGTCGCTGCGGAAGAGGTCAAACTACCGCGCAGCACCAAATTCTAGCGCAGTTAAGATCCGGTTGGTCACGGATCTTAAATAACTATATGAACAGAATTGACCAGAGCATTGTTGACAAGTGTCCCGTATGTGAGGGCACGCCGCATGATGCAGACCACCTACTTAATTGTCCAGGGAAACCAACCAACCAACCTGACCTGAGCAGTAGCAGAGTTGCTGAATCTGGACAACAGGTCGCTACAACAACAACAACTACCAAAATAATAATAAGCTTTATTGAAATATTGCCAAAATATTACAAATATTCAAGTCATGTAAGCGTGAATGATAAAAATGGACTTCCGAGTTCCGACTGTTAATATCTCAATAACCAAATCAACTACGTCACAAAAAATAATAGCTAACAAAACAGTTACGTATATTTTCATTCCAGATAACAAAATCTTACGGATGATTATTTTTAATTCTAAACAGTACAAATTCCAATAATATAGGAATCAATCTCTTATAATTATTTTCATACATACCATTAAAGTCTATTTGAATCTATTGCAATAATTACTTAAAGAAATAACATTTTGTAAAGTTAGCTAAAGGTACAAGTTATGGAAGAAAAATTCTAAAGATTTAAATTTTTGCATAAAATCATATAAAGGTACTAATAAAATGAACTGTACTTTTCTACACATATGTGTATAGGTAAGATAAATATTCATAAAAAATTGTAAAACTTTTGGAATACCTGTATTTGTGTTTATAAAAATAATATAAATTTGATGATGTTTCTCGACATTTTTTTTTATCAAAATTGCGTTAAATTTATAGTTTATAATAATAATTATATTAAAAGTTATAAATTTTAAATATATTTATTCAAAACAAAATCATAAAAACAATCTTGTTTTTGTTATATATTTAAAATAGATATAGGGGGAATGTCCGCGATATGAATGTATCGAAATTCGAAACTCAACGATGCGTCAAAATAGGAAAATATGTATTACTTAAAAAAAATTAATTTCACCTTAATTTAATATTTTTGTATATATATTTTTAATGTAATATATAATTTAAAGTTTAAAAACAAGTCTTAGTTATAATATCACTAGTCACTACACTTAAATCATATATTGTAAATAACAGTATAAACTTTATTAAATATATAGATATATAAAAAAATTATCACAGGTATTTAATTATTCACGCAAGAAAAAGTATCAAAAAAAATGTTCCAATAACTATTACTATTATATACTATAAAAACTTAAAATTTATAATTTTTTTTTCGTTATATTATATACACAATTTTTTTTGTTTATTTATTATAAAATCATCACTTTATACTCTATAAAAGTTATAATATAATTTTGTTTATTATAAGATTTATAAGGTCTCAAACCTGAGACAGGTAAAAAAAGACTGACTTGTTGATCGTAAATTCTTTCATTGATCACCAGGTGATAGAAAATATATACAACAAACAAGAAAAAATTTAAACTTTCAAATACAGATGTGGTGAGTTTATAAATTTATTTATTACCAGATGATATAATTTAAATTAAAATCGTTTTGGAAAAAATATGTAACCTAAAAAATCTCCATTTTATTTAAAATTAATAAAAAATTAAATACTGGCTATTATATTTCCTATTCCCGCCCATTTTCAAAATGGTGTTAAAACTATTCGTTTACTTTTATTTTAATTATAAATATGTGAAAGGGAAACATTTTGAAATATAATTTCAATTATAGTGATTTTTATTTATAATCTGGTAATACTGTTTTTACCTGTATTTTAATTTCGTTTTTGTATAAAAAATTGATAATTTTTATTTTATATCTGTTTCATTTTTATTGCTACTCTTTCTCGTTTTTGATTACTACCTGTTTTTATTTGAGTTTTTGTTTTGTGTTGAATAAAAATAATGACAATGGATTATGAAGTTTATTTTTTGTAAGAATGCTATTTTGCTACTTAAAAAAATGAATATGGAGTTTAATTAATTTTTTTACCTTTGTGTTTATGTATTAAAAGTTATGATATAGTGTTGAATATAATAAAGTGTTGATAATTACACTAATTTTTTTGTACACGAAAGCATAAATCTGATACAAAATTTTTATTTCTCAAAAAATCATTTCTTGTTATCATTTCTTTAAATATATAAATCAGTATGCGGCCTTTTTTTGTAACAAATGTCCTTTATCTGTCTTTTATCTGTTAATTTAATTCCAATCAGAGAGTCACATTGAAACCAACCCGAATAGTTTTATCTAAAAACAATTTATCCATGATTGATAGCGCAGTAGCCAAGCTTGTTGATTGTAATGAGATTTTGCCAGTTCATAATTTCCAAATATAAATAAAAGTACTTTTAATACCAAGGTTGAAAAGTGCCATATTCTTTGACGAAAACTTTTATATCCTGAAGCGTGTAGCGACTTTTCGACTGTTGCATTTTTTGCGAAATTTATGTCCAAAAAAAATTGTTCAAATTTGACAGAAAGCTCTAGATATTCATGTTATCGAAAGTAGTCAAAATACGACGCTTGCTGCGTAAAACTGGCCAGAAATTGATAATCACAAATTTTATTTACAAAACGAAAATATGCACCCATTCCTAGACCCGTTGCTCTGCTCGATAAAGCTCAAACTTCAGGACGACACATGTTCTGGTCCCACCTTTCAGTTTATATGTCACTCGCAAACATTTGCTACTTCTCATTTTTCTAGATTTAAAAAGTGTAGGCTAACAAACGCTCGCATATTTTGAGAAATTTGTGTCCCAAAGAAAATGAAAAAATTATGCTGGCATAAGCTCTAGATATCCATGTAATCGAAATTAGTCAAAGAACGATGCTTGCTTTACATAGCTGGCCATAAATTTACAATCACAAATTTTACATACAAAACTTAGAGTATATATAAATATAGAGAGAATATAACTTTAAAATTGTATGAAGAGAGACATAACAAATGGTGATCACTGATATGTCATACTCAATTTTTCTTTTCGCCATTTTCATTTGTTATTATTTACAACCACAAACTTTTTTATTAAATTATAAATTAAAAACAATTAAATAATTTAAAATGAAAAAAAGTAAAATGTTTTTTCAATAGTTGTGTTAATTTGTATAAAATGAATGAAAATAATTACGAGAGTAATTTAAATTTATTGTGTTATTTCCAGTGATTTATTAATAGTGAATATTTTATAATGGACAAGCAATATGTTCTAACGACAGGAACATATATTTAAGTTATATATATTTTCAAAGTATATTATGCAAAATTGCTGCCACACTTTTTTCATTATGGAAAAATTAATTTTTAATTCATAAAATATCAAAATTATATGTTCACTTCAATTTTTGTTCATTTCTTTTTATACAGTCGCAGGGAGATCTCTCTTTTTATACAGTCGCAGAATCAAAAAAACGATTTGACATACGACGAATCACGCTAAATATTAGTTGTGGTCATCGGTTGTTACAAAAAGAAAATACTGTTACGATTTTGCATAAACGCAATGAAATACAAAACAATTGTATTCAAGTTCAACCAAAGTTTTCGATATATGAACATTACAGTACAGTACAGTAGAGTATTTCAAAAATAAAATTAAGGTCACATTCGGTTCTAAGAACAAGGGTCAAACCATAAAATAAAATGTATGAAAAATAATTATGAAGATTTCTGTTGTGGGGCTTTCCTTATAAAGAATAGATTTTCCTAGAAGGTAGGAGAAATTAGGCAGAATTTTATATAAGGAATTCCCTATTTTAGAAGAGAATTAGTTTTAATTTAGACCTGCGATGATGTAAAGTTATAATTTAAATTACTCCGATAATGTGGATAGTAAAAGTGGAAATAGTATAATGTGTTTATGTTAAATTTAAATTAATTGTATAAAACCGTGTAAATAGACGAAATTATTTGTAAGTTTTTGTAAAAAATAGAAGTATTTTGTGTATTATTTTGGACTCTGTGATCATACTGGAAATTTCTACAATCAACCGTTGGAGTTTCTTAAGCTTTTGAAAGACTATTCTAGTTAGAAATATTGCTTTCTGTATTGTTTTCCTGTTGTTGTGGAACCATAGCTGTAGTGAATACTGAAAAAAACCTGGTGTTTTTGCTTAGTAATCAGTGATCGAACCAAGAAGGAGATTGGGAATTGCGTTTATCGAATTGAGAGTAAGGTCAGTTCGAAGTAAGGTTGACAACAACGTTGCAATATTCCTAGACCTAGCTTGATTAAGCTCAAACGGTGCATGTTTTGCCCAAGTAGGTTTTGCCAGACATTGACATACGGCCAAGCACTGGTCCATTAATGGTTAACAGTACTTGGCTATTGTTGCTGGGCCAATACTAGAACCAATCATCGGACGATCTATGGTTTACAGAAAATAGCCAGTATATTGTTACCTTTGAATGGCCAAGCACTGGCCCATGAATGGTAAATATTGCTTGGCTATTGTTATTGGGCAAGTACTGTAGCCATGAATTTGCCGATCTATGTCATTTTTTTTAAATTTCAATAGAGCATTATCCCTTTTAGAAATACATAGTTTGAAAATTTTCACATATAGTTTAGTTATCGCCTTTTCGGTTGAAAGACTATGGTAATAAAGAAAAGGTTGGTATATGTTTTAATTTATTTTCATTTCTATTTTATTTTAATTATTTTGTAAATAATTTATTTAAATTTATGTATAAAAAATATTATTTTATTTTTTTTTTAATGGCGGAGTCAGGGCGGTGTCTGCCATTACTCAGCCATTCTTGCAACTGAACCAGTTGTATGTGGAGTTTTGAATTTTCTCCGTCATTTTTATTTTATTTTAAATTAGTTTGTATTTAATTTATTTAAATTTACATATGATAATAATGTATATTTTTTTTAACGGCCCAGTCATGGTTGCCAGTATTTGGCCCAAGAATGGCAACCATTTATTGTCTGAAGTTATCATCCAGTAAAATTATGTTAATGACCCAGTCGTGGTTGCCAGTACTCGCCCATTACTGAACCAGTTGTACAACCTTGTATGGGTGGTCACACCTTTCTGTTTATATATGACTCGTCAAGATTTGCGACTGCTAATTTTTCTGGATTTAAAAAAGGGTTGGCTAACTCCTTTCATATGCTGCGAGTTTTTGGTCCAAAATATTCGATAATGTTTGACTTTTATCCTTCTCAGGCTCAACTGAGGTATGCATAGAGTTTTGATACTACTAACACTAGTTATGATATTTACTTTGATTATATTTTGATATTAGTCATTTTCCATTTCGTCTTTGCTTTAAACAAAAAAAATTGATAATTTTTTTGGAAATGAAGCAATAATCATTTTTTGTTGCGGTTCCATCACAAATAAAGTTTATTAATTTTATAAAAAAAAACCTTTTAATTGTATGTAAGTTCAATTCAAAACAATAACCAAAAAAAATCATTTTTGTTTTAGATTGACATGTCAAAATTTATACTATGTCTAGTGCAGGCTAATTTTTAATTTTTTTTGTGGCGAATATAAACGTCAAAAATTAGTTTTAGACTTCAAAAAATTAGATTTATCTGCATTGACACACGGCCTAATAAAATAAAACAATGGAATATGCAAATATAATTTTTTTCATTTCTGTTTATTTCATTAAAAATAAAAGAAAATTTGTCATTATTTACCTACATATTTTTTTATTATTATTATTGACCTATAGGGTGAGAAAAATTAAAACAATTGAGTAATGGCGGTTTTTGTCAGGTTAGCAGAAAAAAAATTACTCTCTAAAAAATAAACCGGAGAAGAAATGGAACACAGGTTTTGCGGTATTGAACTCCAACAAACAGGGTATACCTGTACTCGGTATTATAACTTCTTTTAAAGAAACGTAAATTACTTTGCACATATCTTTTCAGTTTTGTCGCTGGAAGAATATCTATTTCAAATAATAAGGATTGCGACAAATTTCACAACTCCCTAGACGATCCAGTATCAATTCAATGTATCTCTTTAAGGTGGAGAAAATATCAACAAACTAAATGAAATTCATTTGTTTACTATACATAGATGATACAAAACCGAATTAACGGATTACGCTTATCTTTACAAACGTTAACAACAAATATGATTACCTCACGCCATCAACATGGCTCTATACGTTTGACAACGCAATCATATTTCTTATTTTAGTTTCCTGAGTTCACAAATCTTCAACGAATTCGAATCGTGCTCTACACATCCAACGGATTGTTTCAAATGCTACAAAAGCTTAATGTTAAGCGAATTGTTTCATATTCCATATCCATACGTAAACATTAAAAACCAAAACTGCAAATCTTCTGCCAGTAGGAATAACTAAACTAACTGTAAATAACTATACACTAACGAAATTTAAAAAATGTCTTCTAAAATATTGATCCATTTAATATCTCTTTTTTATTCGTGTACATATTAAAGTGTTACTTTATTACTGTGATCTGCGGCCTTAAAGTGTCACTTTTTAACCATGTATTTTATTGTCATAGTTACGTCCATAAAAGCAAAAAACATTTGAATTTGTTTGAATTCTATAAAAAATAGAAATTGTTTATCAAAGCAACCTTTTAATTCAAAATTTCATAATCCAATTAATATATTTGTTATTTTTTGTTGTCATAGTTATACGATTTGTTTGACAAAAAATAACAAATATTTTGGTCAAAGGATACTGGCGGATATTTGATTAAATTTTCATTTACAAACAAACCGAGAATTCTGTAAATTTTTAAGCAATTTAATTACTTTAAAGGGTGAAAAGTGGAAAAGAACAAGAACATGTATTGCTTTACATTAAAATTTATAGAAAAAATTTTTAATATGAATTAAATTTGAAAGAATTCCAAAAATTTCAGCATAACAAGACAAATTTTATACTTTAATTTAAAAGCTTTAAGCTGGGTTTTAAGTAGGGTGACCACCTCGCCGAGTTTGACCCGGAGTCTCCGAGTTATCCCGAGTCGAAATTTAACTACTCTTTGCAAAGTACAGATTCTGCTATTTAAAATTTAGAATATTTAAATATCACCTAATTTCAATAGAAAAATAACCTCTACTTAACTCCTCTAAAAGCGAGTTACCGAAAAAATATTCCGTTTGAGTTGTTAAATAGGCGTTGAAATAAATTTTAAAATATGGAGGGGCTGAAATCTCAAGCTCTGAGATATCAAGACTTCGGTTTTGGTTAAGGATTTTGATATAATTTTCGGCATAAAACTTTTATGAGGGCATTGTTTTTAGTTTTGGGCAGCGATGTATATCAAACATAAAACTCTTTGTAAAGTACAAGTATTTTATCTCTGTTTAGAAATTTATTACAAAACTAACACGAAACATCAATTCGTCGCCGGAAAATTATAACAGATCATATTGTTACGATTACAGAAAAATCTAGACTATTACAGTTTCTTCCAGTAAAATCAAATCACAACAAAACGCAACAACAAATGAATGAAATGAATAGTGTTGTTGTTGTTGTACATATTCTTAGAAATACGGTCGACAAAATAAATAAAATTGAATGATTTTATGAATCAAATCAACGTAACGTAAAGTAATCGAATATTCTAATATTTTCTCAAGGTTTCTAAAAAGTACCTCGAATGATCTAGATAATGCAAAATCGTATAATAAGAAAGATGTCTTGCAAGACTGGATTAGTGTTATTTTAAACCTGCGATAGTGAAGTTAAAATTATAAAAGTGATCTTTAAATTTGTAGGAGTTTCTGAAGCTGTTGAAGGAATTTCTAGTTAGGAATATTGTTTGCTGTATTGTTTCCTGTTGTTGTGGAACAATCAAAGGGTTGAATACTTAATAAAACCTGGTGTTTGTGCTTACTAATCAGTGATCGAACTCTGATGAGATTTGGGAATTACGATTATCGAATTGAGAGTAAGGCCAATAAGAAGTAAGGTTGGAAAAACGTAACAATATATTAAGATAATTTAGTGAAAAGATGATACACTCAGCAAACTACTCAAAAACCTCTTCATTTAGCGTTTCGAGAAAATATTACAAAATCACAAATTCATATTTCTTTCAAAATTCCAAAAATATTGTAAAAATTAAACAAAATCAAACTTTTTTCAAAATTCTAAAAATATCCCAAAAATTATTATAAAATCAAAGATTATAACTTTTATAAGATTAAAACATTTCAAAAATTCTAAAAATATTGCAAAAATTATAACAATATCAAAAATTGAAACTTTTTTCAAAATTCTAAAAATTTTAATAAAATCAAATATTTAAAATTTTTCAAAATTCTTAAAAAATCAAAAATTAAAACTTTTTTCAACATTCTAAAGATATATATACAAAATTCACAAATTCAAAAATGCTATTTTGTTCCAAAATTCTAAAAATATTGCAAAAATTATAACAAAATCAAAACATAAAAATTTTTCCAAAATTCCAAGAATCATTTTTTGACACACTTGACAATATTTTTTTGACAAACTTATAATGCAATAAAATTCTCAATAATAATAATTTCATTACATTTCATTCCATACAAATAACTAATTTTATTTTTTTCTAAAAAAGTAAAAAATAAATGAAAATCATTCTTTTAACACATTTCACATTATTTTTTTGACAAACTTATAATGCCATAATTCTCTATAATAATAATAAAGTTTTATGTCATCACAAATAATTAATTTTATTTTTCTCCAAAAAATTGGGTAAAATAATAAATAAAAATCTGTCTTTTGACACACTTGATAACATTTTTTTAACAATCTTATAATGCAATAATCTAGTTTTTGGACTCACATACCAATCCCGACCATCAAGATTTCTTCAAATTCAATGTTCCTACTTGTAATCACTTAAAATGAACGTTTTTTAGCAAAAAATATGCAAATTTCCTTGTTTTGAAACACTTCCGGTACAGTTATTGAACACATCATCCTTTCGGCTCTTCCCATTGAGTAAACCTATTTTTAGAAAAAAAAATTTATGAAATCTGTCCAGCTGTTTTCTAGATTTCGTCGGATGTGACGGCCGGTATAGACAGACATACTTGTTTTTGCTTTTTTAGAATCAGTAGGTCCTAAAACGTCGAGAAATGCCAAAAAAGTGGGGGTAAGAATTTCAATTTTGGCTCATGAATTCAATCCTTTGGTTTTTTCAAAACCGAAGTAATATACGACTATTTTGGTCCTAAAGAAACTAAAAGAAACTTATTTGGTCCTACTAACTCTACTTCTATATTCTATATATTTCGTAGGTAGATTATTTAGGTTCTAATAAGTATTTTGATACTTATTGGTCATAGAATGTTGTAATAGTAGATGTTCCCTCAATCATATCGGCTCTCAATTATATTCAATTTACAACTTTTTGCGACCATGATCGGCATTGATCGTAATCGATTCGAATCGTAAATAATTTTTAAAGATTCCAATGAGATGTTAATTTAGTAGTTTGTTTTTTTGAAACGAGAAATCGTCCTTCCATCATGTGCGCATGTACAATCGATAAACAAGAACTTCACAAATGTCCCATCCGTTTGATTTCTAAATATCGCGTTGTAGAACACGTTCCTTTAGTACAACTCATAAAAGTTTCGGGATAAATGTTCAGCAAAGGTGGTCTCTTTAACATGCGAACTGTGGACTGTGAATTTGAATTATCGCAGCACAAAACAAACCGTGAACTTATAGTGCTATTTTGAAATTAAAACTCAATATAAAAAAGTTTAACACCATCTTGAAATATCCCATAACACTAACCCATTTTTAGGGTTCCGTTTTTAATACGGAACACTATTGGTGAGAGTACAACGTGTTTTTCACATTATTTCGATTATCTCGTGAACCATTAATCCGATGAACTTAAAATTTGAGGTGCTTATAAAACTAACCTATCCACACAAGATGGCGGGTTGAAAAATAAATAAAGTTGTGTTCGTTTGTACGGAGGTACGATGTAAAGCCTTTGAAAACAAACATTTTTTTAGCGAGACGAGTAGGGTATCATATGAAAGGGCTTCATTTCAGAATTATTTAAAAACATATTTTGGAATTTTTCACCTCACCATTTTTTGTATGATTTTGAAAAATAACGTTTTCGGGATGTTTTATTGCCCCGATTAACTCCGACCCTACTTCATCGAAAATCTTGAAATATATTTGGAATGATAGAAAATTGAGTAGGTTTTTAATGAAAAATATAGAAAAGTGGCAGACACTCATAACTATATTTATTAAAGGGGTGGGAATGTTAAGGGGTAAAAACATCATTTAAAACCAAGTCATGTGGGGTGTCATTTGAAAGAGCACTTGATTTTAGAAATATTGCCATTTTTTTTAGAATTTTGCAATGCATAGTTTTTAAATTATTATCAATAAAGTGACACAAAAAGTTGGTCCTCCCCTTGCATTTCGAGCCTAATTAACAGAAAAATTTGAAAAAATTCACAGAGACAGGAAGTTTGATAAACTCTGAACGAAAAATATAGCGAACTCTCAAATAATTATATTTTTGTGTTTTTAAGGGATTGGGGTGGGGAAGGGTGAAAAAAACTTTTTTGGGGTGTCATTTGAAAGAGCTCCGAATTTCAGAAACTTGGCAATTTGTTTTAGAATTTTGTGGTATACAGTTTTTGAGTTATTCTAAAAAATGTGCAAATTCCAGACCGTTCCCCCCCCCCTCCTACGTTTCGACACTGATTGACAGAAAAAATTGAAAAAATTCATAGAGACAGGAAATTTGCTATATTTTGAACGAAAATTATAGCGAACTCTCAAATAATTATATTTCTGTGTGTTTAGGGGATGGGTGTAAAGGGGGTAAAAAAAAACTTTTTTTGACCCAAGCGAGTGGGGTATCATTTGAAAGAGCACCAAATTTCCAAAACATTGCAATTTTTTTTAGAGTTTTGCGGTACACAGTTTCGGAGTTATTCTAAAAAATGTGCAAATTCCAGACCGTTCCCCCCCCCCCCCTACGTTTCGACACTGATTGACGGAAAAAATTGAAAAAATTCATAGAGACAGGAAGTTTGCTATATTTTGAACGAAAGTTATAGCGAACTCTCAAATAATTATATTTCTGTGTGTTTAGGGGATGGGTGTAAGGGGGGTAAAAAAAAACTTTTTTGGAACCAAACGAGTGGGGTGTCTTTTGAAAGAACACTTAATTTAAGAAACATTGCAATATTTTTTAGAATTCGGCGATGCACAGTTTTTTAGTTATTGATGAAAAAGTGCTATTTTAAGTGAATGTATGCTACCCTATATTTCGACGCTGATTTATAGAATCAATATTCCCAATTTAATCTATTAAAATACTTTAGCTAACATAAACAGCTATGGATAAGATTTAACCTCAAGTAACATTTTTGATCAATGTAGATGTGATTGACATTTACTATTGACGTTTACGATTAAACATTTATTCTGTTATGCGTCCATAGTCTGGCGATATAAAGACTTTACAACATAACTTTATGTCATTTATTTTTGATAATGTGTTTTTTTACATTCACGGAACCCTTGGCGAGCGAATTTTATTCGCACTTGTCCGACTTTTTTTTTGCATATGGCAATGTTCATTATTTTTTGCATATGGCGTCAATCAATCGGGCTATGAATATTGAGGGTTTTGATGCAACACAAACTTATTTCTGATTGGTTAATAACACCATTCACAGTTCGCATGTTAAAACCCAGCTATATAGTTTGACAGTGAATTATGTTAATTTTTATTATTTTATTTCAAAAGAATAAATTGAATTTATAAATTTTAGACTTTTTTCATTATATTTTTACCCGGTATCGGGTAATGAAAAAATTATTTCGTTCCGGGTAAACACGCCGGGCATTTCAAAATTAGACCGGGTAAGCCGGGTACCGGGTAATTTCCGGGTACTCGGTGCATCACTAAACGGTATATTGCTCGAGCCTTTGTATATGTGTTGAGTTTAAGTAAGTAAAAATATTTATTTGTTAACGGAATTTCCCTGTTCAATGTGTATACGTTTTAATCTGGAATTCGATTAAATTTTTGTTACCGTCTTTGGTTTTATAGGAAGTTACCAATAAATAAAATGCCAAACCTTAGATCAATAATTTCTTTTTGTTTATTATATGAGCAATTTCACGCAAGTTCAGCAAATTTTTGGGAAATTTTGACTTGACCCCTTTTAATTTTGATTATTTTTTGTTTATAGATAGTCTTTCATAAATAAAAAATACAAGTTCTCTTAGAATTTTTTTTTCGACCAGGGGTCTTCACAGGGTGCCCCTCAATTTTTTGTTATTTTGTGATGTGAGTGCAGTTTGACGAGCGATTGTAGAAAAACTACTCAATCGATTTTCATAAATGATATGTCGTTGAATAGGTATTAGAACATAGTTTTTAAATAAGTTTTTAAGTTTAATAAGTTTTTTTTGTTCTGAAGGAAAATTATAAAAATGGCGATTTTTAGATTCAGATTTTTTTTATGTTAAATATCAAATATTTTATTATTAGATGAACTTTTTAAAAAGCAATTTCAGTCAAGTTCAGCAAAATTTTGCGACATTTTGACTCGACCCTTTTTAATTTGGTTAATTTTTAGTTTATAGATAGCCTTTGATAAATGTAAAATACGACTTCTCGTAGAATTTTTTTAAATATAATAATATAAATTATTATATTTTTAAATATAATAATATAATTATAATAACAATATAAATGATATGTCGTAGAGCAGTTCTGTAAAAGTGATAAAATCAGTAGATTATTACCAGGCAAACGAGATGCAGTATCTTTTAAAAAAGGAGATGAACGCATAAAAACACAAAAGCGCTTATTGCTATGTACATTAAATGAAGCTTATGTGGAGTTTAAAAATAAGTTTCCTGATGTGAAAATAGGATTTACTAAATTCACGTCCCTTCGACCACAAGAATGTATAAAATTATACCAAGGAGTTCATAATGTGTACGTGTGTACCATACATCAAAATATAAAACTAATGATTCAACACTCTAAGATGTCTTGGATTACTGATGCTGCTTTCCAGAATTATAAAACATTAATTGACTTTGTTTCATGTGGTAAATTAACAGAAGATTGTCATACTTTGAAGTGCAATGAATGTTCAAAAAAACTTCAACAACTGGAAGAAAAATTACTAAATGATTTTGACGTTAAAGTAATCCTTCAAGTCAAATATCAACAATGGATTACCACTGATCGATGCAATTTGGATACTTTAATAGAAACCGTAGAAGAATTTATGAAAAAATTTATTTACCGTTTACAAATTTTGACACAACACAACTTTATAGCAAAACAGCAATCTACATTCATTGAGGAAAAAAAAATTAGAAGCAGGAGAGTGCTTCGTTCAAGGGGATTTTTCTGAAAACTACGGCTTCATAATTCAGGATGCGGTTCAAGGCTATTATTATAATAATTCACAAGCTACTATTCATCCATTTGTCATTTATTTTAAAAGTGCCGCAAGTGAATATATACAGCACCAAAGTTTTATACTCATTTCGGATATAAACGATCACAACAGTATACTACAGTCCATCTTTTCATTACAAAACTTATTGAATTCATCAGTACGCATATAAATTCTAATATTACGAAAATAAATTATAACACTGACGGTGGCACCTTCTCAAAACAAAAATAAACATAACCTAATTAACTTATGCCACCATAAAAAAGACTTTAAGGTTGATGCAGAATGGAATTTCCAGCTACCAGCCATGGAAAGGGACCTTGTGATGGAATTGGTGGTACACTGAAGCGTGCTGCACACTGTTATAGTATAGGGAGCAAAGATATTATTGATACACCAAAAAAACTTTTCGAATGGGCTTTAAAATGGGAAACTACCATGAACTTTGGATACGCCGATAAAAATGAATATCAATTAACAAAAAAAAAACTACAAAATCGATATAAAAATGCGATTACTATAAGTGGAACTCAAACATTTCATTGTTTTGTACCATTAAATACTAAGACAATAATTGCAAAAATGTTTTCCAACTCAAAAGAACCTTTTGAATGTAAAATAAGTAAATAATTTTTAATAAATAACTATATTTATTTTCTTTAACCTACATATATAATTTGTATGATACTTAAAAAGTTTATTCAATAATAAAATATTTGTAATTTAATGTTAAAATACAATCTTTTACTTTATGACCATAACAAAATAATACGAACATAATACTTCTCCAGTCAAAAGTTCCTAAATAGATTTTGTTATTTATACGGTTTTTTTGTTTGCAGTCGAGACTTTCAAATTATTTTTTATAAGAGTGACAAGTGATTACTAAAAGTGACAAATAAACATTTCATTTTTTTATGCCATCTAATACAAAGAAAATAATTGCAGAAGTGTTTTCTTATTCATAAGAAACTTCTGTTTGTAAAATAAGTAAATCATTTTTAACAATTGTATTTATTTTATTTATTGTACTACATATATAACTTTTATAATATTTTAAAAAGTTCATCTAATAATAAAATATTTGATATTTAACATAAAAAAAAATCTCTTAGTTTATAACGCCATTTTTATAATTTTCCTTCAGAACAAAAAAAACTGATTCCCGACAGTCATATGCACAACGAATTTTATCTTTAAAAATAACGCGTGTCCTAAACTTTCACAAGTGGTTAGATATAAAATAATCTTCAATTTAGTTAAAAAAAAAAAAAAAAGGCTATACCATCTTTTTTTCAATTACACCGTTTTTTTCTTATGTTACACCGTTTAAAATTATTTCAAAAAATTAACAGTGTACATTTTTAAAAACTTTGCTCTAATACCTATTCAACGACATATCATTTATGAAAATCGATTCGGTAGTTTTTCTACAATCGCTCATCAAAATGCACTCACATCACAAAATAACAAAAAATTGAGGGGCACCCTGTGAAGACCGCTGGTCGAAAAAAAAAAATTCTAAGAGAACTTGTATTTATTATTTATGAAAGACTATCTATAAACAAAAAATAATCAAAATTAAAAGGGGTCAAGTCAAAACGTTGTTGAATCTTCGTGAAATTGCTCATATACTTGTTTATTTATACCTGTTTATTTATACTAGAAACAAACAATAAAAACAAAATGAAAAAAGTTAGCAGTTGTATGGTTGGCACCTGCTACAGTTGTCGATGTGCCCCAAAAATGTATAATCTTCTCACACTATAATTGAATCCTTTCTCATATGTTATGATAATCCCTTCATTAGTGTAGACTGTAGTGTGGATAAAGACACTGCGAAAAATGCAAAAAATTTTAAAAAAAATTTCTACCGGAGTAGAAAAACCGGCAGTTAATACGCAAAAATATTGAAAATATAGTACTAAAACCTAATATACAATTAGATTGAAAGCCAGGATTAGAAGTTATTCTAGATTCAAAAAACAGGTGTTTGGGCGACTTTTCGACTACCGTCTTCCCCCGAACATAAGAACCGGTTCTTCTATTCGGGAAACAAAATATTTAGTCAAATTTTAATGTTGGTCAAATTTCTCAAATAGAAGAACCTTCGATTACAAGAACCCTTGATTTTATGAACCTTCAATTAGAAAAAGTTTTATTCAAAAAAACTGCTGATGTTAAACAAATTAGGAATTAATGTAAATAATTTGTAAACAATAAATTGCATATAAAATATGTATCAAATATTAATTTATTAATATTAAAATTATACATTAATTCAGACAATCAATTTCAATTAATTGTATATATATATATCGTAGATGTCAAATATTGAAAAATAGGATGATGTTGGTAAAACTATTTTGAATAAAAGAACCGGTTCTTCTAAGCGAATAGAAGGACCAACATTTTTCTATTCGAACAAAAGAACCAGTTCTTATGTTCGGGGGAAGACGGTAGCATTATATAAGGATACGCCGGGCACCACCACTGATCATCCGCCCTGAACAGGCCGTAATAGTAATGTAACACCTCAAACTATCCATTCCGAATCAGGCACCTCTATTAGGACTGGTCCAGTTTAAATACAGCATTTATTACGATACGTAAACTACAAAATGTCGAATTTGTTAAAAGGTCAAATAAATTCTTTTATAAAAATATTTTAACTAACTACATACTTACCTGTATGAAGTCATAACGCAGCCGCTATTATCATAGCATTTAAGTCGAGCAGCGATAACTACTGCAGTATATGTGAAAATTCGCAGGCCTTGTATATCTTATAAATGGATATTATTCTACTGAATTTAACTCAAATGAAATAGGGCTCAGATCAGGACATATAGGATATACCTTAATTGAATAGCTATATATCATTTCTGATAGGGCTGGATAGGAACGCCCTATTAGGGTTTGCCCAAGTTAATTCTGATCCAGCCTTGATGCGACATTTACTACTAGGGATAGTAAGCTATTAGAACTTACCTTATTAACACCCTGATCCAGGCCGGATCATAATAGGACCTAAAACGTTCAATTTCGAAACGCACACAGATCTTTCATTTTCAAGTGAACTGGGCTCATATACCAAAGTTTCATCAAGTTCCCATGAATTTTAAATTGTGGTGAAGTAAAATGGAAATCATATTTCAAATCAAATCCCACGACACTTAACAAATTGAGTATGTCAAACTAATCAAAACATTTTTATTACCTGTAATTTAAATCTTATAAGTAATGTCTAGAAAGTGGTATTGTACATATACGACCATGGCTTAATCATCAAAAACCACCTAAATTAGTTCCAAATACACTAATTAATTGCTATTTCAATTATACTTACTATAATATATACATAACCAACAATCATTGACCTATCACCCAAAGCATATTATAATAAAATTATTAATTTTTTTATGCCAACTTGCCAAAGTGTAGTATATTTAAAAACAAAAACCCTAAAATTAATTAAAAATATTAATGAAAACTAATTACAAACATATATTACTGAATCTCTTAAAAATCATACCCAATTGCAGCAAATATATGTGAACAGAGCGTTCTTTGTCCACATTATTTGATTTGCTAAAAGTAACAACAACAATTTCATAATTAAACAATAAAAAACTCAACTTATAGAAATTAAACGAATCTTGTAATATTTTTTACAAACAAAACTATGTAAATAATAAAAATGTTTATACAAATTTAGTTAAATTGTAATTAGAGGTCAATTTACCTTATATAATTAATTATTATTGTTTTTTACTAAATGTCTATTTTTTCAAAAGTCATAATAATTTAATAATTAGGGATTGGAGTGCATTAGAATACTTATAGTCCCTGGGCGCACGCCGATTTCAGATGATGATTACCATTTACCACATATTTTATACTTCGTGAGGTGAAGAACCCTTGACGAGTTCGAAAACTTTTGTGCTGCCATTTTTCTCGATTCGGCCGAAAAATGCCGATTGCTCGGGATCTTGTAAATTTTATTTTTTTAACTATGGAGGTTGGAAATTTGATTTAGACCACGAGAGTAACCCTGTCTGACAATAATTTGTCTGCTATTGTCTATAAGTCCGACAACTCAAACATACCAAAATGTCAGTTGTCGGACTCGATAATAACAGGCACATTTTGGTTGTACAAGCTTACTCTCGTGTTCTTAAACAAATTTCCAACCCCCACAGTTAAAAAAAATGTAGCAAATTTACAAGATCGCGGGCAATCGGAATTTTTCGGAGCTTGCCGAACGAAAAAGCGGCCGATTTGAGAAAAATCGCAGAATAAATTTTCGGACTCGTCAAGAACAGGCGCCTCACGAAGTATAAAATATGTGGTAATCATCACATGAAATTGGCGTAGGCCCAGAGTATTAATACTCAGATTGATTCGACGGATTTGGAAATTTTATCGTTCTCCACTGATATTAAGTTGCGGGTTGTAACGATCCGTGTAGAAAGTCCGTTGTAGGATAATATCCTTGTGTTAGTGGAAAAAATTCATCTTCTCTTTCTCTCTGGCGTTTACATCCCGTGAAGGGATGTTGCCGTCTGTGCCACCAGCTTCCAATCATCTCGTTCCATGACCAGTTGACCCAGTTTCGACATCCTATATCACGAAGGTCTTGGATGATGTCATCACGCCAGCGTTGTCTAGGTCTTCCTCTTCGACGAACACCAGTTGGTTGTTGTTGGGACGCTTTTTTTATCATTCTTTCCAATGGAGCCCTTTCTACATGACCAAACCATCTAATCCGGTTGGATTTAATGAATCCGATTACATCGCAGCCTCCAAGAAGCTGTCTGATTTCATGATTCATTCGGATTCTATAATGATTTTCAGCAACTTTACATGGACCATAAATTGTTCGTATGACTTTCCTCTCGAATGTTGATAGAATTCTACAATCGGAGGAAGTCAGTGTCCAGCTTTCACTTCCAAATGTAAGCACAGGTCGGATTAATGCTTTGTAAAGTGTGAGTTTACACGACCGCGAAAGATGTTTTGATCGCAGAAGTTTTGAGTATGCGTAGAAAACTCTGTATGCGGCAGAGACACGGGCTTTGATATCTGCCTGCATGTCATTTGACGATGTTATTACAGACCCGAGGTATTTGAAGTTTTCCACGCGTTCCAATTCATAGTCGCCAGTATCCAGATTTCCGGGAGGTATGTTCTTAGATGTTGTTAACACTTTAGTTTTGCCGGTGTTAATGCATAATCCAAGCCGTTTAGCATTTCTTTCAAGCTGAGAGAGACTATCCTTAATATAGCTTGTTCTACGTCCAAGAAGCACAATATCATCTGCGTAGCCAAGAACTTGACTAGATTTGTTATATATGCAGTTTTGTGTCTCAATTCGGCTTTTTCTTTTCGCGTACTCCAGCGCCAAATTAAATAGTATGGGCGCGAGTGCATCACCTGATGTTATATCGAAAGGATCAGAAACTGACCCTTCGATTACTATTCTACAATTTGATCCCGATGTTGTGAGTTTGCACAGAGAAACAAGTTTCTCTGGGATACCAAGGCATATGAGTGCGGACCAGAGGTTGTCGCGGATGATACTATCATATGCTTGCCTGAAATCAACGTAGAGCTGGTGAATGCTGATGTTGTACTCCCAACATTTTTCCAGAATCATCCTTAATGTAAAACATTGATCTGTGGTTGAGCGGTTGGGACGAAAACCACACTGATAGTCACCGATGATAGATTCGGCGAACGGGATGAGTCGAGCAAGTACAACATTAGCTAGTATTTTGTATGCAGTGTTCAACAGTGCGATGCCACGATAATTTTCACACTTTAGACGGTCACCTTTCTTATGTAGCGGAACAATGAGAGCTGTTTTCCATTCAGCAGGTAGTTCTTCCTGGTCCCAGATTGCAAGAATCAGATCGTATATACGTGAGACCAGAGCTGCTCCTCCATTTTTCAGAAGTTCTGCGGGAATTCCATCGAAACCTGGTGATTTGCCATTTTCCAGTTTTTTAATGGCAGCTTCCACTTCTTCTATTGCTGGGTAAGGGAAAAAATCTTCTCAGTTGATGGAGCAATTGCTCGAATAGAATGAACTTCGTTCGTCCTATTCAGTAGGTCTTGAAAGTGGGATCGCCACACTGCTAGCACATCTCGTTCACTTGTTGTAAGTTCATTATTTTCATTTTTGATGGCTGTAGATCTTGGGTGGAAATCTTTTGTCAGATTCCGTGCATTGGCAAAGCACTCTTTTGAATTTCCGTTGGCCGCATGTTGGTTGATGTTTTCGATGCAGCTCTTCATGTGTTCGCGTTTCTTTTTACGTAGAAGTTTTGCTGAGGCTTTCCTGGCGCATAGATAATCAGCTTGGTAGCTTCGGGTGTTCCTTGTTAACCATTTTTCTCGCAGTTTTTGTTTATTTTCAACGGATTGACGGCACTCGTTGTCAAACCATTCGTTGTGTGATTTCGGTGGTCGTTTTCCGATTGTAATCTGTGCTGTGGCTATAATGGTTGATTGCACCGTTTGCCATTCTTCTTGTATGTTTAATGGCATCTCAGAAGAGATGTCATGCTCTTCTATGTTTTGTGTTATTATTTCCTGATATCTATTCAGCGTTTCCGGATGTTTAAACGCTTCGACATTCAAGCGCACGGTCTTTTTTGCTTGTCTGTTAAATGTAGATGACAACTTGCACTTGTACTTAAAGATGACAAGCATGTGATCGGTGTCCATATCAGCACCTCTGTATGATCGAACGTCAGTTATACTTGTAGAGTGTCTCTTAGAGATCATGACGTGATCGATTTGATTTTCCGTTCTTCCGTCATTTGATTTCTACGTTGCCTTGTGAATTCTCTTGTGAGGGAAGAAAGTGCTGGAAATTACTAGATCATACATCATAGCCAGCTCGGCTGCGCGAAAACCGTTATTGTTGCTCGTATGATGCAAGCTATTAGGGCCGATATGTGTTTTAAGTTCTGCAATCCTACCGATTTGAGCATTAAACTCACCTACCACGATTTTTATATCGTGCCGCGGGATGTTATTGATGACTTCCTCGAGTTCTAGGAAGAACAGGTCTTTAATATCATCTGCTTTATCTTCAGTAGGTGCATGAACATTGACGATCGTTACATTGAATTTTTGCGTGCGGATTCTCAGTGTGCATAACCGCATATTAATTGGGCAGAAGTCGGTAACATGCTGATTCACGCGACGGTGTATAAGAAAGCCAACTCCAAATTCTCCTCCGTTTTGATGACCGCAATAATACAGAGTGTATCCTTTCGCTGTTTCATGGATTCCACTGCCTGGCCATCTTAGTTCTTGTAATGCCACTATATCCAGTGTGTAGCTCTCGACTTGTTGTGTGAGTTTTAGGAGATCTCCTGGTTTCTAAGGCTTAGCACGTTCCAGGTTCCTATTTTTAAATCGTAGTCCGGGTACAGTTTCCGAGGTCGTTCTAATAATGAATCCGATATATTCCGAGGCCTGTGTACAGAATTCATGACAATAATTTTTTTACGGAAATGGGGTGTTAGCCCTTCGCTTAACCCAAATTTTCGTGAATAGGTTCGTTCTGCATCTTAAGGTCACCAGAAACAACCTTTTTGCACGTTTATATAGCGAGCCGCTTGATCCAAGACAGACGCCAGCTGAAAGCCGCCCCTAACATGTAGAACAGACACTTTCTACACATTTATATAGCGAACCGCTTGATCCAAGACAGACGTCCGCTCCAAGCCGCCCCTAACATGGAGAACAGACGCTTGAGTTGCATTGGTTTATGGTGCCAATGACCCGCCATGGTGCAGAATCATTGAGTATAAGCAGTATTTACTCTGCCCCTCTCAACTACACCAACCTAATTCTGTTAGCGTTACCCAGGTAGCACGGCGTGGACGTAGAATTTCGGATTTTCGCTACCCAAAAAAAAAGAAATTCATCTTGGAGGATTCAATAAAGCGTGTTGTGTGATATTGTAGGGAATTTCGATATGGCCAGTTCACAAGGTATTACCCACCCGCATATTTTCAGAAAATAATTTTGGTGTAGTGTAGGTTAAAAATGTGACCGTCTTGCGAAAGTGTTTTTGCCTTAGTTCTATATAGAAAATGTTCTATAGAAAAAATGAAAACTCTACTTAGGTGTTGACATCCGGCCCCTGTCAAAATTATATATGACTTATAAAATTAATTTTTTAAATTTTTCTATTAATTATTTTTTAATGTTCTCGACAAATATTTTGTTCAGGCAAACCCTATCCCCACCGACCACCGTAGATCTAAATGTGCTATATGACCTGATCCGGCGCGAATAATTTGTGGCGTTACATTCCTACTAGGACTTGATCACTCTTCAGATCCAGTCTGGATTCTGCTGAATCTAAAAACCCTTACATATTGCTAGTCGAATGGTGACATAAGTAGAAACTTTCTTTTTATTCACATCGGGCTTTTCATCCTTTTCACCCCAACATGCATGAAAAATAAAAATTCTGAAAATCTGATGTTACTTTGAAATTCATTTGGTTAAGAACGGCTATAGAGTGATTTTTCTGTTCCGGTGTTTACCGCAATGGCGCTGCAAAAGGGGACAAGAGAAAAAAGCACAACAAATTTTTATTGCATACAAAACATAATTTGAATAATTTTAAAAGTTTTCTATGAAATTTCTCATTTTATCACAATTTTAATTTGCTTATGAAGTATTATCGATTATATATTAAGCGTAATATATAAAATATTATTCTTAATCTTGAGTCGCTCAAAAAAGAAACATAAAAATAGCCAAAATTCCCCATACAAAGTTGTATGAAAAATTTAACCTATTTTCGTATTTGTTTTACGGACAGAAGAAAATAAAATATTATATATATTATGCTTAATATATAGTCAATAATAGTTCATAAATAAATTTAAATTATTTCATTGTAGCAAAATGAGAAATTTTATAGAAAATTTTTTGCTATAGTTTTATTTTAATTTAAACCCAATGAAATTCTCTAAAATGTAATGACATCATTCAATTTCACCAATAACATTTGAATTATACGAATAACAAATAGTTATATATCTGGCCTACTACGATATTAAAAATTATTCAATAATTTTTGAAATAATTCACTTATGTCACAGTAGAAATGAAAAGTAGTAGAAATGAAAAATGGCAAAAAATTTTCTAAACGACTTCCCCTCGTTCGTTTATAAATTCTCATTATTTTGTGGAAAATTCCTCAAGCAAGTGGTATTGATAATAGCATAATATTATCAGTAGTAATTTCCCAAGGGCGATGATAATTCGAAATAATTTTTTGCTAAAAATTTCGATAGCAAGCATATTGATAAAAGCACGAGACCGTAGGCCGAGGGCTATTATCAATACCACTTGCTTGAGGAATTTTCCAAAAAATTATGAGATTTTATCAACGAACGAGGGGAAGTCGTTTAGAAAATTTTTTCCCATTTTTCATTTCTTTATATATTGTTTATGAATTATATGTTGGCCTACTGCGACATCAGTGAATTATTTCAAAAATGATTGAATAATTTTTAATATCGGAGTAGGCCAGATATATAACTATTTGTTATTCGTATAATTCAAATGTTATTGGTGAAATTGAATGATGTCATTACATCTATATATAAATACGTAAGCAAAATTTTTGCGGTACAATTTTAAAATATTTGCTCCATCAAAAGTGTGGCAGGTCATTGTAGGATAGGTCTTGAGGAGTAGATGTGCCGAAAAATGCTTTTTTTTTAATTTTGAGGATTTTTTTAGAAGAAATGGCAAAAATGTCATAGGTGTATTTGTTTGAGTTTTTGTTCGGTTATTTTGTTTATTTTTGTCAAGTTATTTGTTTCACAGTTCAAAATCTATCTATCTATATATAAATACGTAAGCAAAATTTTTGCGGTACAGTTTTAAAATATTTGCTCCATCAAAAGTGTGGCAATATGTATATTGTAGGATAGGTCTTGAGGAGTAGATGTGCCGAAAAATACTTTTATTTTGAATTTTGACGATGTTTTAGGAAAAATGGCAAAAATGTCATAGGCGTATTTGTTTGAGTTTTTTGTTCGGTTATTTTGTTTTTTTTCAAGTTATTTGTTCCACAGTTCAAAATCTATCTATCTATATAAAAATACGTAAGCAAAATTTTTGCGGTACAATTTTAAAATATTTGCTCCATCAAAAGTGTGGCAATATGTATATTGTAGGATAGGTCTTGAGGAGTAGATGTGCCGAAAAATACTTTTTTTCTAATTTTGACGATTTTTTCAGAAAAAAATGGCAAAAACGTCATAGGCGTATTTGTTTGAGTTTTTGTTCGGATATTTTGTTTTTTTTTCAAGTTATTTGTCTCAGAATTCAAAATCAATCTATATCAATTAATAAAACTCTGAAATAATGTGTTGTAGCTTTTTGGTTAGGAGTTCTATTTACAATTTCTATTTACAATGGCCGAATTTCGGCCACTGGGCGATTCCTAGTTTTAGAGAATTTCATTGGGCTATATTAAAATAAAACCAAGGCAAAAAAATTTCAATATACTTGCTTTTGGCAAAAAATTATTTCAAATTATCGCCGCCCTTGGGAAATTACTACTTAAAATTTTTTGCCTTAGTTTTATTTTAATTTAAACCAATGAAATTCTCTAAAATGTAATGACATCATTCAATTTCACCAATAACATTTGAATTATACTAATAACAAATATTTATATGTGTGGCCTACTGGAATATTAAAAATTATCAAATAATTTTTGAAATATTTAAATTTTAACTGATATCGCAGTAGGCCGTATAATTCATAAAAAATATCGTTTGAAAAAAAATTAATTAATTGTTTTTGTAATTAATTTTTAAATTAAAATATTAAAAAAAACTTTTTAAAAGATGGCGCTAGGGTCGAAGATCAATTGGAATTTTATTTATTTTGTTTTTAAACAGCTCTATCCTTACTTTAAAATATATCAAATTTACAAAGAGGCGTTAATTCCTGTTTTTGAGATATTTAATGTCAATGATTTTTAGTCCGACCGAAATTCAAAGTTTTTAATCGTTTTTTGGAACTTCAGGTTAAAGTTTTTTGTTGATAAAAATTGTTCGAAGAAATAATGAAGAATTAGAATTTTAGTCGGACTAAAAATCTTTACAATTAAATATCTCAAAAACAAGAATTCTCTCTTTGTAAATTTGATATATTTTAAAGTAAGGAAAGAACTATTTTAAAAAAAAAGCTAAAATTTAATTGAATTTAAAATTTTTTGTTAATGGAAGTTGTTTGAAAAAATTATGAAAAAATAGAATTTTTACTCGGACTAAAATCTTTAAAATTAAATATTTCAAGAACACAAATTAACGCCTCTTTGTAAAATTGAAATATTTTATAGTAAGGAATAATAATAGAATTATTTAAAGAAAAAAAATAAATTAAATTCCAATTGATCTTCGACCCTAGCGCCATCTTTAAAAATTTTTTTCTAATATTTTAATTTAAAAATTAATTACAAAAACAATTAATTGTTTATTTTTCAAACGATAAACTAATTATCTATCAAATAAAAAAAAGTTTGATAAAATCAGTATAGCCGTTCATGAGCAATTTTGTTTCAAAGTTACTTTTCATGCATGTTAGGGTGCCTCCTATAATGCTCAAACTATGCACTTTAAAAAAATTGTAATAATTGTATTTTTGTCCATATTACTTATATGCCATGTTTTAAGAAAATCAAAAATGGTCATGTTTTCACAACTCGGTCTAGAACACGCATTAAGGAAAAGTTCTAAGGATTGGCCACATTGATCAAATATTACCCTATATAATACCATTCATAAGCTATAAGTTATTTTTAAAGTAAGTTATTAAAACAATATAAAAAACAATACAATTATTCAGTAATCCAAATAGTTTAATGGCCTTACGCCATAAAAGGTTAATTGACTGTAATTTAAATATTAAAGTCGCAAAAAATTTACCCATAAAAATAGTTTTATATCAAAAAAATACTTAAACCCCCCAACAAATACAAAAAAAAGTTATAATTATAATTAAAAGGTAAAAAAAATTTTAAGATTTTAAAATTATTTTCTTTAAAAAAAATTTAATATTTAATAATCTTATAATTATTTTTAGTCATTTTCTTTAAAATTAGATAATTAAATTTTGTTTTTTCTGTTTAATATTTTAATTACTTGATCTTAAATCTGGTAGTTTTGATTCAGAGATCTGTTATTTTTAAATATCAATGACATTTTTATATGAATTTTTTGTTTATAATAGCCTAAATGGAAATAAAGGTATTACGTGTAATTAAAACTTTAGATGGCGCTTTCTCTTTACGAAATACTAATTATGCGATAGAAAGTATTAGAAATGAAGATTTGTTGGTGTTTTAGAAGCTACATAAGCTAAACATCAAAAGAACACAGTCCTCGTTTGCCTAAGCTATTTTCTCTCTAGTGGAATATCATTTTCGTTGAGTAACAAATGGTAGAAAAAATTTCTTCGGAGCGACTCATCGAAGCGGGTTCATCGAGCGTCCCCCAAGGTCAGAGCTAATGATATCAGACGCTTCTTTGGGGTTTGTCCATATAGTATAATAACTTTAAGACAAGCAAAATTCAATTATACAATGTTAGGGTTGATGATCTAAGGTAAACGTTTTTCTGATGGGTCCAATGGTGGTGGTTGCTCATTAAGAACTATATTTTTCACATATCCATCGATTGCATGGACTACTGCTTTTCTATGTTGGTTGCTCTTTCAGGTGTCCCTAGTATGATTCCTGTTTTAGATATGTTGGGGGTATCAGGCTTTCGATGTACCGACTGGGGTGAATGGTTTTGAATATTGTGCTGATCCTGCAAGATCTTTTAGCACGTTGTTGTGAGTTTGTAGTTTGCTAAATATATGCATGGTTTAAATCAGTTAATTTAAATCCGATTTAAATCAACTAAATTATCTAAATCCGATTTTTTATAAAAATAGTTGATTTAAATCAAAATAAAAAATTACAAAAAATCTGATATTATTTTTATGTTTCTGTTTCTATGTAGTATTTAAACTGTGTTAACCATTCCATGCATTGTCGATTCGTATGATAACACAAACGCTAACCCTCCTCTAATTAAATTTTAATTTTAACAAAAAGAGTTGAAAAGAGAAAGACCATGCGCATTAGACTCCGTTTATGTTGGAACTTCGATAAACGAATAATGCATTGATTCAAGCAGTGGTAAAAGCGTAATTTTTTTCTCTCCAAATTGGGGTGTGATAGTACTCTATCAGAAAACAATTTTGAATTCTTTTTCAGATTTTTTAGCCAGCCCTCTTGCTGTCAGTGACGGTCACAAATTTGAAATTTTTTCTAGAACGACAAAAGTCTTGGTTTTGTAGGCAACTTAATGCGTATAAAATTTAAAAAAAAACTATTAGCTAGGTAAAAAATTTTGAGGGTAGTTTTTTCCTTAGTTTTGTTTTTTTTTAATTTTTTGTTTTTATTTGAGTTGAAAATATGCACTTTCAAATAATTTTTGTCGCATGATGGAAGCAATATCGATGTCGAACGCTAGAGGGAAGGAGAATGTAAAAAACAGTTTTCACGTAGTTCCAAGACTTAATGATTTTTTGCTCGGAAATAGCACTATGTAGGAAAATGTTGCATATAAAAATTTGTCTTAGAATTTTATGTAGATTATGAATATATTTTTTAATTTGCAAAATTCGTCAATTTAAAAAATATTAACCGCCATATTGGAGCCACCATTTTGAATTTTAATAATTTGACACTGGATCTGGATTCAGGGACCGTGATTATCTTTAATACAATATTTGTACTTTAATTTCCGTTTTACAGTACAAGATATAACATGAAAACTGGTCTTGACGATGGTTTTTAACATTTAGCAAAGTTTTTTCTAATATTTTTATTTTATTTTAATTCTAACGAACTAATTTTTTTTAAATTCTACGCTTTCAATTTCCTACAAAATCAAGACGTTCGTCGTACTAGAAAAAATTTCAAATTTGTGACCGTGTCACTATCAATCGGAGTACTATCAATCCCCAAAATTTGGAGAAAAAAGATTTTGTTCGTTCCCGTTCACGTGAATGCCCCCCCATATACAAGAAAAAATCAATTTAATAATCAATTTCAAATTTATGGAAAATTGATTATTAAATTGAATTATGAATGGTTTTCACAATGGCTAAGGCGAAAAAAATATCCAAATTAAATCATGCATGAGACGAGAGACGTAGCGTCGAGTGCAGTATCTTCACGAGCATGGAAAATGCTTTACAACTCGAGATTTGTTATATACTTTTCCTACGACTTTGTTTTAATGCCCAAACACATATAATTACTTGAAAAAATGAACTACTAATTATAAATAAAATGCAAATAGTTTACAAATTGTGGTAGGCTTTGCATTATTCTGTGTCAAAATGAATTGAAATATTTAATTTTTAAAAATCAAATTTTTCTTTAAATAAAAATTTTTCTTTTTATTAAAAGCGTGCGGTAATATATATATGAAAATCCATTACCGCACGCTTTTTTTTACTTACCGCACGCTATTTGAAATAATCAATTTACATGTCATGGATAGTGCGATGTAATTTATAATTTACTGTGATAGGAGTAGGAAAAAGAATAAATCGTTGATCGACGGTTGACTCGAGGCTTGAATCTTTCATCGATGCCTCAACAAAAACACTCCTATTTGAAAGCATATATTAATTTTCTTTGCTTGAGTCACATCGATGGTGGATTATATTATCGAAGCTCCATTATATACGCACCCATAGAAATAATATATAAAATTAAACACGGATATTAAATATTAAAATTGACGATGGTTCAATTATATGTAGTATACATAAAAGCGAATTCGTGATTAACTATATCTTGTTTTAGTAATAAAAATAAAAATTTATTTGTGTGATATTAATGTAAAACAAAACAACAAATAGTATTAATTAGTTAAACATTTTTTTAATAGCTATTTACGTATCAAGTGCGTTATGGAGGTTATTACGCTCACGAAGAGACGTAATCCAGCCCGAGTGTCACTGACCCAAGGAATGGATGTGCTTGATGGGTGTAATATCCAATAATGTCAGCATACAACATTTTATACTTTACTTAATAAGCTAAGGCCTAAGAAACGATTTATTTTTTTTATATTGAATCTAAAACATACAAATTTATCCTAAGTATGCCAAGAAAATAAATGGTTTGAAGTTTGAAATAATTATTTTTTTGTAGCGTATGACAAAAACTAGTATGATGTTTAAAAAAAATAAATAATTTTGGAAAATCATATTGTTACGATTACAGAAAAATCCAGACGATTACGGTCACTTCCATAAAAATCAAATCAACAAAACACAACAACAAATTAATGAAATGAATAGTATTGTTATTGTATTCTTAGAACTTGGGTCAACATAAAATTAATTTATGAATCAAATCATCATAACGTAAAAATATGGAGAGGCTGAAATCTCACAGCTCTGAGATATCAAGACTTCGGTCTGGGTTAAGGATTTTTATATAGTTTTCGGCAAAAAACTTTTATGAGGACATGGTTTTTAATTTTGGGCAGCGATGTATATCAAACATAGCTTTTTGTTAAAGTACATGTATTTTTTATCTCTATTTAGATATGTATTACAAAACTAACACGAAACATCAATAAGTTGTTGGAAAATTATAACAGATCATAAATTAACATATCTGTAGGTGGGAGGTAAACTACACCAAGTCACATTTTTAAAATTTTACAGGAAAGCTAAAAAACTGTGTAACCCTGCTTGATCTCTATTAACTGCTTCCCTTACCGCGAAAATTTTTTTACTTTGTATTTTTTTTTGTCATTTCCATGATATCCTTAATTAAATTACGTCATATTATGTAACGGTTATTTGTTAAAAACGACTTGGTGTGCTTTATCTCACAATGGTGGATCTTAGTATTCCCAAGTCCCTTGAAACATACAGCGCCAAGTCCAAGACAATTGTACATAAAAGGTGTTTCCAAAAATAATGTTAAAGACTTTTTTATAAACTTTACTTCAAACTTTACTTCAATTCAGTAATTACTTTCGTTGAGTGCGGATCAAAATTTATTTATTCAAAAATTTTTTTACTAATAATTAACAATAACAATTTTAATTAATGATATTTTAACAATATAGTCAAATAGTTTCTTAGTGACAAATTCGTTTAGTTTTTGTTTATAAAAATTTATTAAAAGCCGTGTAAAATTTATAGAATTCAGATTCTGGTTTTAAATTTTTTTGTTGATTCCGTAAAAATTTAACAATATAGTCAAATAATTTCGTATAGTGTAATATTGGTTTAGTTTTTGATTATAAAAATTTATTAAATTTATAGAATTCAGTTTTTGGATTAAAAATTTTTTGTTGATACAGTAAAAATTGGTGTTTCGTAACAATTCTGCAGTATTTCAACTATATAAAATTGTTCATTATTTGTGACAAAAAACCGCTATAGATATGAGTCATCAATGTGATATCGAGAATTGCACAAACAATGATGTAGCTTCACTAAAAATTAAATGCAATGGAATATGCAGAAAATATTACCATAGTTTTTGTATTGGAATATCCAGAAATGTACATAACAGTCCAACTGCCAAAACAATACTGGACAATCACTTTATATGTGAAAATTGCATAGAAGCATGTACAGACATTACAAATTTCAGTACATCTATTCAAAAACAAGTAGCTGACGAGCTTGCAGTGATCAGACAGTACATTAAATCAACAAAAATTAAGTTTGATGAATTTTCTAATAATTTGATAGATATCAGTGAAGCTATTAGTAAATCAGAAAACTTGATAGCCAAACAACTAACAAATATGAAAAACGACATTGTCAAAGAACCAAGAAGTAGCATTCAGAAAGATCTGTTTAACAACATCTCAGATGTAATCATCCAAGAAATAACTACTAGGCCAGCCTTCTGCTCTGGTTTTGGAAAGACGAACGAAATCACAATAGATAAAATTTTCGAAAGTGTAAATAATGTGAATAAAAACATCAATAAAATAAACGACAGAGCTAAAACAAAAACAAAAATGAGGGACATGGAACAACAGACTAATGATGTCACCTATGCAGTCATACCGAATATTCCTGTTAAAAACAGTTTTCAGATATTAGAAGATATCGAAACAGAGGTAGCTGACAATATAAATGAAAGTTCAATGAATACTACTTCTAAAGGTGAATATAGATTATTCAAATCAGGCAAAGTGGTATGGAAAAACTCATGGAATAGGAAAATTGGTAAGCCCGTGACCATAAATAAGAAGGGTAATATTGACAGAAGTGAATCAAACAAATCACTTAATGCAAAAAAAATCAATAGCAATACTATTCCAATCGGCAAATTTTCAAAGGATTTTCAAAAAGCTCACAAAAAAAATGTAACTTTTCAGACCGATCTTGGGTTCAAAAGAGATGATGTTAACAAATTAAATATTAAGAGAAGCAAAATCACTCCAAAACCAGTAGTTTCAATATCAAATAAAGCAGCATTACGGGGCATTAGAAATTATAAGGCGATGTACGACAATCTTCCGGCAGAGCAAAAAATAGAATTTGTAAGCGGGGGGATAGTCCAGCATGGATCACAAAATAATAGTAATATTACTAACAAACCAGCTGTTCTACCTAGTAATAACAACAGCAATAAAAGTTTCATCAACAATAATGTCAGTAAACCAATTGTTCAATCGTTCATCGACATACAAAGGACACCAGCGGCATATTGTACAGAATTATCGGTGAACGACTTGAATTCACGGAAATATGCAGTTGCAAGGTTTAACTCAAGAGAACTATATGACGTAGCAAGATTATATCTTGCGTATTTGCACAACAAACCAGCAACAGTGGTTGTAGGTAATGGAATGACTGCTCTACGATGTCAAACACTTCTACAATCGGAAGGACTACCATCAACTTTCAAGGAGCTATTGGATGTATACTGTGAATTTCACAAAAACTGTTCAATATCTGATATAAATAGTGATCTCAAAGCGTATGGTGAGCATCTGCAAAGCCAGCGAATTCAACAGCTGCAAAGATATAGGGAAGCTAGTTATCAGTTTTTTCAATCACAGAAGACACGCTATTAAGGCAAGGAACTAATAAAATCAACTATAGAAACGACAGTAATTTAATTAAGGTAGATATTTTAGATAAATTAGCTTTAAATACAAATTTTAATTTATATTATCAGAATATGGGTGGACTGAGAACTTCGTTAAAAGAATTTAAAAATGATATTGAAAACTCCATTTATGATGTAGTTTTTATTACCGAAAGCTGGCTACAAAATCAACATTTAAATCCCGAATTTCTTCCAAACGACTGGACAATTTTTAGAAAGGACAGAGAAAATCAGGGGGGTGTCGATAAAGTGGGTGGCGGGGTATTCATATGCTTAAAACACACTATGAAAGCAAGAAAACTTAACGTTTTAAATGTCAATTCTCTTTTTGATATAATTGCCTGTGAAATTGATGTTAAAGCACGCAAGATTATACTTGTTTGCTTCTACATACCACCAAATGCTTCGATTAATGACTACATAGACCTATCAAATATTATTAGGGAAATTTATTTAACGTTATCTCCAGATGATGACATAATTATTATGGGTGATGCAAACTTGACAAATGTTAAATGGGTACCGAGCGAATATAATTCTGATTTTATGGATCCTACTAATATTGACGTTAAATACTCTGAATTTATAGAAAATGTATTATCACTAGGACTACATCAAATTTCTAAATTTACTAATGCTTGTGGTAACCTATTGGATGTTGTGTTCACAAATATGACATGTAATTTTCAACTACAAGAAGCTGAACTAACTATTACTAGGAAAACTAGTATTTATCATCGGATATTGGATTTCACATATTTTATGCAGGACGATTATTACAAAATATCTGATTGTAATAAGATAATCAAGTACGACTTTGAAAATGCAGACTATGCGAAGATTAACGACGAATTAAGCAATTTCACATTAAACGATTGTAGCTTACAAGAGATGGTAGACAATTTCTACAACGGACTGTTTACCATTATAGATAAACATGTACCAAGAAAGATTTCAACAACTTTGACTTGCTCAAAACATATCGACAAACCGCTTAGAATGTTAAGAAATAAAAGAAATAGAGCATATAAGAAATATAAAAAAACAAATGATCCCTCTGATCTTAATGAATTTTTACATTTGAGTGAACGATTTAAATTAGACGAAGCTGGTGCTTTAAAAAGATATGAAGGGAGCATATCGTGTAAAATTATTTCTGAACCGAAACTCTTTTGGAAGTATATAAACGACAATAAAAATAGTAAAGGCTATCCTACAAATATGCACTTGGCAGACAAGAGTTCAAGCGATACGCAAGCTATCTCAGAATTGTTCGCTGAAAATTTCAAGTCGGTATATAATGAACCAATGAGTTTTAATGATAATCGTTTTAGCTACCTTCCATACAAAGACGAAATTATTTCATCCATTGACTGTGACGTTGACGATATTTTAAAAGAAATTAACGACTTAGATAAGAACAAAGGTGCAGGTGATGATCTTATAACTCCTGAATTTCTAAAGCAGACAGAAAACACTATATCTAAACAATTACTTCAAATATTTCAAAAATCTTTTAACGAAGGCGTTTTTCCAAGTCATTGGAAAAACGGTATTATAACACCTATTTTTAAATCGGGTGATAGGAGCGACGTAAAGAATTATAGAGGAATTACAATTTTATCAACGATTAGTAAAATATTTGAAAAAATTGTATTTAAGAAATTAAATCCAGTTGTTAGACCATTAATTAACGTTAGACAACATGGCTTCGGTACTGGTAGATCAACAGTAACAAATTTAATAGAATACTCAGATTTTATAAGATCGAACCTGAATGACAAAAAACAAGTCGATGCTGTATATACAGACTTTTCAAGCGCGTTTGACGTAGTTGATCATGGTATACTGATTCTTAAACTTAAAAAGTATGGAATAAGAGGTCCTTTATTGCAATTAATAACTTCATATTTGAAAGACAGAAAACAAACAGTAAAATTTAAAAACAAAAAATCCTTAACTTTTGATATGACCTCAGGCGTTCCTCAAGGTAGTGTCTTAGGGCCTCTACTTTTTCTAGTATTTATCAACGACCTACCAGAACTATTCAATGACATACAATACTTATTATTTGCAGACGATTTAAAAATGTTTCAAGCCATTAAAAACGTAGAAGATGCAAAACATCTTCAAGATAATATTAACAAAGTAACAGACTGGTGCAAATTGAATGGCATGAAATTAAATGTTGGCAAATGTTCAGTCATTTCTTTCAATAAAAAAAGTGACTATTTCAAATACGATTACGAGATAGAAGGGAAAATTCTCAAAAGAGACTGTCAAACTAGAGACTTGGGCGTTATTTTCGACAGCAAATTAAACTTTAAAAGTCATATTGATAAAGTGATAAGTAGTAGCTATTCGGTTTTGGGTTTTATTAAAAGACGAGCTAGGGAATTTAATGATCCATATTTAACAAAGACACTGTACGTGGCCTTAGTGCAATCGACTTTGGAATATGCTAGTGTTGTTTGGTCTCCTTATAGACAAGAAGACATTAATCGTATAGAAAGTGTTCAAAAACAGTTTTTGTTATTTGCTCTCAGACCTATAGGATTTTCAGGATATAAATTACCTAAATATAAGAATAGGTTGTTATTGATTAATATGACCACTTTAGAAAATAGAAGAGAACTTGCGCTAGTATTACTAGGATTTGATTTAGTTCGGGAAAACATTAAAATAGAATCTTTGACGAATAGACTTTTAGTTAGACAAGTGAACTATTCACTGAGAAATGCCAGAGTCTTAACAGAAGCAAATCATTCTAACGACTTTTCTTTTAATGACACAGTTGATAAATGTATAAGAATTTTCAATAAGTACAATGTTTTTTATAATAATGAAATTAGTAGAAGTAGTTTTAAGAAAAAAATTGAATTTAAAATGAAAACTCTATTTGAAAATAGTAGTTAAGTGAACAAAATGTAATTTTAAATCTGAATAATTTTAAGGAAATAATTGTAAATAAAGGCTTTAATTGTCAATAAATAAATAAATAAAATAAATATATTTTTAAGAAACTAAAAGACAGACGTTAAAACCTAAAGACACATTGACTAAGTGGACTTAGTGTTATTTACCTCTACATACATTGTTGTCGTCTACAACCCTATTTAGTCATAAACAGAACTATGTACACTTGATGTTCTTTACCTCTTAAACATTTGGACTTGGTGTCAAAATTTGTTCACTTGACGTTCTTTACCTCTAAGGGCTTTGAACTTGGGGCCATTTACAATTGTTCTATCTCGAAAACTACACTAGTTAGGACTCAGTGCTATTAACCTCTCGGCAGAGAACAAAATCCTGATTCTACCAGTGTAAAAAAACGTATTTTGAAAAAAATGTGACTTGGTGTAGTTTACCTCCCACCTACAGATATGTAATTTAGTGAAAAGATTATACAATCAGCAAACTACTCAAAACCTCTCCATTTAGCGTTTCGAGACAATATTTTAAAATCACAAATTCATATTTCTTTCAAAATTCCAAAAATATTGTAAAAATTAAATAAAATCAAAAATTCAAACTTTTTTCAAACAAAATTCTAAAAATATTGCAAAAATTATTACAAAATCAAAGATTAAAACTTTTTCAAAAACTCTAAAAATATTGCATAAATTATAACAAAATCAAAAATTGAAACTTTTTCCAAAGTTATAAAAATTATAAAAAAATCAAAAATTTAAAATTTTTTCAAAATTCTAAAAATATTCCAAAAATTCTTACAAAATCAAAAATTGAAACTTTTTTCAAAATTCTAAATATATATAAAATTCAAAAATTCTTTTTTTTTTTCAAAATTCTAAAAATATTCCAAAAATTAGAATAAAATGAAAAATTTAAACTTTTTCTAAATTTTAATAATATTCCAAAAATTTTTAAAAATTCAAAAATTTAAACTTTTTCCAAAATTCTAAAAATATTGGTAAAAATTATAACAATATCAAAAATTGAAACTTTTTCCAAAATTATGATAAAATCAAAAATTAATGAAAATGCGGATTTATATCGGAATATGTGTCTATCGGCAGTAGTTCACGCATTATCCATGCATCGTGGCATCAAGGAAAATAAATTAACAAATGTTAAATTCTGTGCTGAAAAATGTGTTGAATTCTTATAAGAACGTTTCAAAATAGAATTTCCGACTGTTCAAGGCGTTGATGACTAAAAATTAAAAAATAAAAAAAAAATATTCAAAAAAACTTGAAATATTTGAAAAAAAAAAAATTTTTTTAAGAAACGCTTTTCTTTACTTCATTGTTATGCATACTGTAAAAAAATACAAAAAAGCAAAAAATAAAAATAATTCCAAAACTCAAATAAATTTTCTAAAAACCTGTAAAAAATTCAAAATTAAAAATAATTCCAAAACTCGAATAGAATTTCCAAAAAATTCAAAATCGAGAGAATCTGACACATTCGTTAAAGAAAAGCGTGGGACGCTAATCCTACACGCGAAACATTGACGGAATTGCGACTACTATCAATTGTGATTCTAAATGAAAGAAAAATAAAATAATTATATCATTGCACTACATCGTTGAAAGAAAGTATTCGAAAAATATACACAAAAAATATAAAATATTTTCAAAATTCTAAAGATATTCCAAAAATTCTTACAAAATCAAAAATTGAAACTGTTTTCAAAATTTTTAAATTATATATAAAAGAATTCTATTTTTTTTCAAAATTCTAAAAATATTGCAAAAATTATAACAAAAACAAAAATAAAACTTTTTCCAAAATTCTAAAAACATTTCAAAAATTATTACAAAATCAAAACTACAAACTTTTTTCAAAATTCCAAAAATATTTCAAAAACTATAGCAAATTCAAAAATGTCCAAATTCATGATCAATTACATTTACGTCATAAAAACAGCTACAATTTTTTTTCCAAAAAATTGGCTAAAAAAATAAATGAAATCATTTTTTGACACACTTGACATTATTTTTTGACAAACTTATAATGCCATAATTCTCAATAATAATAATAAAATTTCATTTCAAACAAATAATAAATTTTATTTTTTTCCAAAAAATTGGGTTAAAAAATAAATAAAAATCTTTCTTTTGACACACTTGACAACATTTTTTTGACAAACTTATAATGCCATAATTCTCAATAATAATAATAAAATTTCATTTCAAACAAATAATTTTTCCAAAAAATTGGGTAAAAAAATAAATAAAAATCTTTATTTTGACACACTTGACAACATTTTTTTGACAAACTTATAATGCCATAATTCTCAATAATAATAATAAAATTTCATTCAAACAAATAATATTTGCAAAAAATTGGTTAAAATTAAATAAAAATCTTTCTTTCTTGACAACATTTTTTTGACAAACTTATAAGGCAATAATCTCTATAGTTTTTGATCTCACATAGCAATCCCTACCATCAAGATTTTTCCAAATTCAATGTTCCTACTCGTAATCACTTAAAATGAAGCCAAAAATATGAAAATTTGCTGTTTTTGACACACTTAATGATTTTTTTGAAACACTTCCGGTACAGTTATCGAACACAGCGTCCTTTCGGACCTGTCCCTTGAGTATACATATTTTTAGAAAAAAAAAGTTTTGAGATCCCTCCAGCGGTTTTCCCTGCAGCGTAGGTAATGACGGCGGCCGGCCGGTCGATAGAATCAGTAGGTCCTAAAACGTCCAGAAATGCCAAAAAAGTGGGGGTAAGAATTTCACTTTTGGCTCATGAATGTAATACTTAGGTCTTTCAGACCGAAGTAATAATCGAATATTCTAGTGTTTTCTCAAGGTTTCTAAAAAGTGACCTCGAATGATCGTGATTATGCAGAATCGTATATATAAGCAATTTGCCTCTTGTAGAATAGATTAGTTTTATTTTAAACCTGCGACGTTAAAGTTAAAATTATAAAAGTGATTTTTTTAAATTAGATTTTGTGAATAAAGTTTAAAGTGTTATTGAATAGAAATATTTTGTGTATTATTTTGAACGTTGTGTTACTGGAAATTTCTACAATCAACCGTTGGAGTTTCTGAAGCTGTTAAAAGATATTCTAATATGAGGAATATTGTTTGCTGTATTGTTCCCTGTTGTTGTGGAACAATTAAGGATTTAAATACTTAGTAAAACCTGGTGTTTGTGCTTACTAATCAGTGATCGAACTCGGAAGAGATTTAGGAATTGCGATTATCAAACTGTGAGTAAGGCCAATTCGAAGTAAGGTTAGAAAAACGTAACATTGGTGACATCGGTGGATTAGTAAGCTTGTTATAATAGTTTTCTTAAGTGAATTAAAAGTTCCTGAGCTTAAGAAGGAACTAGAACAACGTGGATTGTCAACTTTTGGAAACAAAAGTGAATTGATGCTACGGCTTCGAGAAGCCAGTGTAGTAGTTGTTGAAAGTTTCCAGTTTGGAATTGTTACAACAAATGCTAATTCAATACCAGCTGATGAGGAGAAAAGTTTTGTTGCGGAAACAACAACTTCATTGAAAGCCGCAAATTTCGATTTTACGCAGTTAATGGCAATGATGCAACAAATGAGTTTAAACATTAATCAGATGAATGCTAATATGGTTGCTAATAAAGATGAACTCGATCAAAAATTTGATCAACAAAGCAGTAACATCAATCATCAAATGGCTGCAACTAAGGAAGAAATCAGCCTCAACATCAACCAACAGATGGCTTATACCAAGGAAGAAATCAGTAACATCAATCAAAAAATGACTGCTACCAAAGGAGAAATAACTACAACTTTGGCTGTAAATAAAAATGAGATAAACCAGCAGATAAATGAGTTGAACATTAGCATAAATCAACACATGGACGAGAAACTTCTACAAATGTCAACGGCATTCGATGTTAAAGTCGAGAAAATTCAAACAGAAATGCAGGAATTTAAGCGTGATTTGAATAAAGTCGTAACTAAAGTTACAAGATGTTGAAATAGTTAAGGGTTCTTCACATGTGGTACAAGTGGCAAATTTTAAATTAAAGCCACCATCATATGACGCTACCACATCTTTCGGCATATTCAAATTGCAGTTCGAGATAGCAGCAGTGCAAAATGTCTGGAGCAGTGGAAATCGTCTAGCTGCATTAATAATTGCGCTTAACGGAGGAGCAGCTGAAACATTACAGGCGGTACCGGAAAACGACCGCAGATGTTATTCAGAGGTGATGAATGCATTGAAACGCAAATACGGCAGTGATCATAAAAGGGAGCTAGCTATACAGGATCGAGCTAAAGGGTCGCTTGCAACGAAATGGTGAATCTCTACAGGAATATTCCTCGGCAGTGGAACGGCTGGTTCATTTACCACACTCAAATACACCACCATATTTCATGGAGAAGATGAAGATCGAGGTCTTTACTGATGGTATTCGTGATCCTGAGACAAGGAAAGCAGTAATGTTGTCGCCAAAAGCAACATTCGCTGAAACAATTGATTGTGCCTTGACCAACGAAACTGCAAAAGCTATTATAAAACCATCAATTAAAATACGCCGGGTAGAATTGGCTAAGGACAACAGTTATAAACCAAGACCACAGGAGAGTGTGAGAAGTGACAGAATTCGATGCTGGTTATGTAGAAAGTTGTGTCATATTTCGAGGGAATGCAGAGATATGAGAAGGAAAAGAGCAAGATCAGAATCGCCTATATGTTTATTATTATTTATGATCTGTTATAATTTTAGGGCAACGTTTTGATGTTTCGTGTTAGTTTTGTAATAAATTTCTAAAATGAGATAGTAGTTTTTTATGAATAAATGCTCGATTAATAATTTGACTATCTTAACGCCATTATTTTTTGTTCAAAAAAGCAGCTTCATATTTATACAGCTAAATTCTAAAATAATTTTATATATTTTCGATATTGGAAGTGTCTGGTGTATATTTATTATTCATTGAAACGTGTAAAAATACAATTTCTTTCAAAATAAAGAGTAAGAATTATTAAGCCAAGTGGAAAGATTTTGAAAACATTCGCTAACTATTTAGTGCTACCTACTATTGATGCACTGCCATCAGGAATGTTGAAGATTCACAACACGAATGAGTTCTTTTATATGATTTGAAACAACAAAAATCTCTGAAACTGTTGTAGATTATATTTATTACTATTAACCAACTATTAAACTCAAATCATTAAGAGGATATTAACATTCATCGCCTGGACAACGCCTCTAGCAGCAACAAAACTCTTGGGACATTTCCATTCCAATAAATTAGAATTTGATATTTAGGTGTCGTGGAGTCAGTATCGACGACTTGAGTAGTACTTTATGGTTCGAGTTAAATCACGAATATAATACTCGTGATCAATTGATTCGTCTTTATATTTTTAAATTGTTTTAAGATCACGACCATTTGAAAATGAAAGGACACCCTTTAATTGACTTGCGTTCTAAATTTAAGCAGGCGAAAATAAAATTAATGAGCAATTTTTGGAAAATTTTGACTTGACCCCTTTTAATTTTGATTATTTTTTGTTTATAGATAGTCTTTCATAAATAAAAAATACAAGTTCTCTTAGAATTTTTTTTTTCGACCAGGGGTCTTCACAGGGTGCCCCTCAATTCTTTGTTATTTTGTGATGTGAGTGCATTTTGACGAGCGATTGTAGAAAAACTACTCAATCGATTTTCATAAATGATATCTCGTTGAATAGGTATTAGAACAAAGTTTTTAAAAATGTACACTGTTAATTTTTTGAAATAATTTTTAACGGTGTAATATAAGAAAAAAACGGTGTAATTGAAGAAAAGATGGCACAGCCTCTTTTTTTTTTTTTAAACTTAATTGAAGCTTATTTTATATCTAACTACTTGTGAAAGTTTAGGACACGCGTTATTTTTTGTTTTAAAGATAAAATTCGTTGTGCATATGACTGTCGGGAATCAGTTTTTTTTGTTCTGAAGGAAAATTATAAAAATGGCGTTATAAACTAAGAGATTTTTTTTTATGTTAAATATCAAATATTTTATTAGAAAATGTGAAAATAGGATTTACTAAATTCACGTCCCTTCGACCACAAGTATGTATAAAATTATCCCAAGGAGTTCATAATGTGTGCGTGTGTACCATTCATCAAAATATAAAACTAATGATTCAACACTCTAAGATGTCTTGGATTACTGATGCTGCTTTCCAGAATTATAAAACATTAATCGACTTTGTTTCATGTGGTGAATTAACAGAAGATTGTCATACTTTGAAGTGCAATGAATGTTCAAAAAAACTTCAACAACTGGAAGAAAGATTACTAAATGATTTTGACGTTAAAGGAATCCTTCAAGTCAAATATCAATGGAATACCACTGATCGATGCAATTTGGATACTTTAATAGAAACTGTAGAAGAATTTATGAAAAAATTTGTTTGCCGTTTACAAATTTTGATACCACACAACTTTATAGCAAGACAGCAATCTACATTCATTGAGGAAAAAAAAAATTAGAACCAGGAGAGTGCTTAGTTCAAGCAGGATTTTTCTGAAAACTACGCCTTCATAATTCAGGATTCGGTTCAAGGTTATCATTATAATAATTCACAAGCTACTATTCATCCATTTGTCATTTATTTTAAAAGTGCCGCAAGTGAATATATACAGCACCGAAGTTTTATACTCATTTCGGATATAAACGATCACAACAGTACTACAGTCCATCTTTTCATTACAAAACTTATTGAATTCATCAGAACGCATATAAATTCTAATATTAGGAAAATAATTGTTCGCGGAACGCTTTGCTTCAAATTCAACAGTTTTAGAATCTCCCAAAGAAATACCCCAAACCCAGTCTTCAGGAGTTAATATGAAACAATTACATTTCAAACCCAAAATTGTCGAAAAACTTTTAAGGGGGTTAAACAACAACAAAGCTTCTGGTCTGGACAACATTCCTCCTGTTATTCTAAAAACATTTTCAAAAGAACTTGCACCAACCCTCACCAAAATATTTTATAAATCCTATAAATCTGGTATTTATCCATCCTGCTGGAAGTTGGCCAATGTCCAGCCTGTCCCAAAAAAAGGAACGAAATGTGATATTTCAAATTATAGACCAATAGCCTTACTCCCAGTCATGTCTAAAATATACGAGCAATATATTAATTCAGCCATATCCAAATTTTTGGAAGACAACCATTTGATATCTGACAGCCAATACGGTTTTAGGAACAAAAGATCAACAACCGATCTATTGAACTATGTGGCACATATTTGGAATAGCATACTTGAGAAAGGTGGTGAAACGTACGTAATCGCTTTAGACATCTCAAAAGCATTTGATCGGTTTTCATCCCGCAGTCGTGAAGTTGATTCAAAATTTTCTGTCTAACCGATACATCTCGGTATCTATAGATGGCTTTTCTTCTGAGTCCAAATTAACTAACGCTGGTGTACCCCAAGGCTCAGTTTTATCTCCCACTTTATTTTTAATTTATATCAACGAACTGTTGCAAATCACCAGTAACCCAATAAATAGTTTTGCAGATGATAGTACACTGCACAAGTCATTCGTCCCCCTATCTTCAAAGGGTAAAATGCATGAACGAATAAATCCCGTCCGGAGAGATGCTGCCATAAATGTAAACGAGGACCTAAAAAAAGTCGCCGATTGGGGTGACAAAAATTTGGTCAATTTTAATTCCACCAAAACACAGCTATTGATTGTTTCCAGATCAAAGACCGAGTTTCCCAACGATATTTCAATTAATATGTGTGACGACCAAATACGCGAATGTGAAAGCATTCGTTTATTGGGAGTCACAATATCCAATGACTTACTCTGGAACGATCATATAATGGCCATGGCAAAGAGCGCGTCAAGAAAACTCGGCCTCCTCAATAGATGTAAAAAATATTTTACTCCGCATCAATTACTCCACATTCATAAGTCCTATATTCGTCCCTGTATGGAGTATTGTTGTCAAGTTTGGGGCGCTGCATCTGTTACTATCCTGGCTCTTTTGGACTCTGTTCAGCTATACGAAGCTATACGAATTGTTGGTGATCTTGATTTAACATTAGGTCTTGATTCCCTGCAACATCGTCGCACTGTTGCTGATCTCGTTGTTTTTTATAAATATCGTCACCAGCAGTGCTCGGATGAAATCAGGTCCATAATGCCTCAGACATATGTTTTTCCCCGTTTTACTCGTCAATCGGTGTGTGCGGGCGGTCGAACTGTCGAGATTACTCACTGTCATAGTTATAGAATGCAAAGAGATTTCTTTGTGCGTACATCGTACACATGGAATGCTTTGCCCGAATCAATAGTCTCGAGTGCTTTCAATCCACAAAGATTTAAAAAAAGCGTCCACCTATACCTCAAGACGCATGTTGTTGTGGGACCTACGTCTTAAAAGGTATCTATGTGTTGTTGTGACACATTTTGTAATTCCTACTACACAACACTTCTTATTAAAAAAAAAAAAATAACACCGACGGTGTTATAAATTATTTTCCTCAATACAAAAATAAACATAACCTAATTAACTTATGCCACCATAAAAAAGACTTGATGGTTGATGCAGAATGGCATTTTAATGCTACCAGCCATGGAAAGGGACCTTGCGATGGGATTGGTGGTACACTGAAGCGTTATGGGAAGCAGAGATATTATTGATACACCAAAAAACTTTTCGAATGGACTTTAAAATGGAAATCTACCATGAACTTTGGATACGCCGATAAAAATGAATATCAATTAACAAAAGAAAAATTACAAAATCGATATAAAAATGCGATTACTATAAGTGGAACTCAAAAATTTCATTCTTTTGTACCATTAAATACTAAGACAATAATTGCAAAAATGTTTTCCAACTTAAAAGAAACTTGTGAATGTAAAATAAGTAAATAATTTTTAATAACTATATTTATTTTCTTTAACCTACATATATAATTTGTATGATATTTTAAAAAGTTTATTTAATAATAATATATTTGTCATTTAATGTTAAAATACAATCTTTTACTTTATGGTTTCATAATAACATGATACGAACATAATACTTCTCCAGTCAAAAGTTCCTAAATAGATTTAGTTATTTATACGGTTTTTTTGTTTGCAGTCGAGACTGTCAAATTATTTTTTATAAGAGTTACAAGTGATTACTAAAAGTGATAAATAAATATTTCATTTTTTTATGCCATCTAATACAAAGAAAATAATTGCAGAAGTGTTTTCCTATTCAGAAGAAGCTTCTGTTTGTAAAATAAGTAAATCATTTTTAACAATTGTATTTATTTTATTTATTGTACTACATATTTAATTTTTATAATATTTTAAAAAGTTCATCTAATAATAAAATATTTGATATTTAACATAAAAAAAAATCTCTTAGCTTATAACGCCATTTTATAATTTTCCTTCAGAACAAAAAAAACTGATTCCCGACAGTCATATGCACAACGAATTTTATCTTTAAAACAAAAAATATCGCTAGTCCTAAACTTTCATAAGTAGTTAGATATAAAATAAGTTTCAATTTAGTTTAAAAAAAAAAAAAAAAAAAAGGTGTAGCGCCATCTTTTCTTCAATTACAAAGTTTTTTTCTTATGTTACACCGTTAAAAATTATTTTAAAAAATTAACAGTGTACATTTTTAAAAACTGTTCTAATACCTATTCAACGACATATTATTTATGTAAATCGATTGAGTAGTTTTTCTACAATCGCTCGTCAAAATGCGCTCACATCACAAAATAACAAAAAATTGAGGGGCATCCTGTGAAGACCCCTGGTCGGAAAAAAAAATTCTAAGAGAACTTGTATTTTTTATTTATGAAAGACTTTCTATAAACAAAATTAAAAGGGGTCAAGTCAAAACGTTGTTGAATCTTCGTGAAATTGCTCACATACTTCATTTTAATATTTCCTTAATTTTAATTTTTTTGATTAATGATTTTTTAAAAAATAGATTAATGATTTTTTTTAACTATCTTAAATTATTTTTAATTAACTTTAATAAAACAAATATCGAATAATTTTTATTTAAAAAAAAATATTTTTACAATATAAAACAAAAACATCGAATAATTTTAATTAACTTTCATAAAACAAATTTCGAATAATTTTTAATTAATAAATATCGAATAATTTTTAATTAACTTGAAAAAAGCAAATTTCGAATAATTTTTTATTAACTTTAAAAAATGATAATTTTGGTTATTTTTAAATAGAAATTTTTGTGCTAGTGATTTTGAAATTTAAACTTATTTGAAACTGAATGACACTTTACCTATTGATTCGCCTCAAACCTGTGTCTAGGAAGGGATGAAAAATGATTTTCCTGATTAATCAAATTCCTTAAAATATCAAAGCGTTAGATATCATTTTAACTATTCTAACACAATTGATTTTGTTTTGTATTTAGAACAACTTGCAGGACACTTTGTTTTATCCGATCCTATCTATTGTCCGATCTACGAAATTGTTATTTCCCGCGGCACGGAATACTAGTTATGAAAAAATTTCTGTAATTTATTTCTCAATTCCTATTTCACGATGTATAGAAATAGGGCTACAGATGTACTCATAAAGAAAGAAAAGTAGACAAAATAGTAGACCAGTGGACATAAATAAAAGACGCCAGAATAGTACATTATGATGCTAGGACGTAAAGCTAAAGATTTTGGACGTATGTGGAGTTTGCAAGTCGAGACGCTAGCCGAGTTTTATAAATTTGCATAAATTTTGAAATAAAAATATGTGGAACAAGTAAACTTTGACATAATATTTGTTATTTTTTCCAAATTATTGTATCACTATTTTTTTTTTTATTTAGCGTATGGTTTTTTTGTGACACATTAAAAATTAAACTTAAAATAGGTAGACTCTTCTATGAAAACTACCTAAAACAAAACATGGATACACATTAAATGAACTTACAATCGATTTGATTGCGCGTCTTTTAGTAAAAAAGTAAAAAGTAAAATATTTGAACATTGAGCAGTACATTTGAACATTAGTTGTTTACATCGAGCGAGTCTATCCATGCTACTACATCGGGAGTTACCAAATGGATGTCTGAGATGTCGCCATTGTACCGTCGAATTGGACACAAAATTGCAATGTGTTTTATGGTTTGTTGTGGAGCGCCGCAGTCACACTCAGGGGAGTCTGAAATGCCCCACTTGTAGAAATAATCAGCACAACGTCCATGATTCGTTCTTATTCGGTTTAGTGTAGTCCAGGTATAACGTGGCAGATCGAAACCAGGTTGTGTAGAAGTCGGGTTTGTAATAGAAAGGCCAGTTGTGTTGTAATGATGCCAGGAGGTGTCCCAGGCATCCAAGATATTAAAATTAGTTGCCAGCAGGCTGCTGGCAGTTTTATGTGGGGGCTTTCTTGACTTCAATCGACAACGAGTGTGATCACCGTAATATTCGTGCAAGGGTAACGTGATGTTGTTGGCTACCTTTTTATTTTCACGCATGAGAGCATGCGAGCGTCTGAGTGCAGGTGGAGCGATATTGCTTAACACAGGGGTCAGGGTAAAGGGGTGGATCTGATAGTACCACTTATAGTACACATCGTGGCATGCAGCTGGCAGTCAACTTTTTAAGTATGTGTGCTGGTAGTATGTGTGCTATCACTATGACAACATAGTGGGGGGTGGGGTTCTGTGGAAGGAAAAGAAAGCAACTGTTCAATTCATTCGTAAGATACCAGGGAAAAAGATCTTAATATTAGAATATTAGAGCAATTCTTCTAGATTACAGAAACTTTAAAATTTCAATGGGAGGGGGGGGGGGGGCGGTTAAACCCGATATAACCCGTATGTCGCTACGCCACTGATAGGATTCTATATAGTTTTATGGGAAGACATTAAAATAGTTTCAATAGGAAATGGATAATTCTTACAGGAAAATACGAATGAAATTTTTCTTATGTCTGGTTAAAATTCACTAGAGTATTATTCATTTTAGAAATATACATATATAGTTAAAATCATTTTATGTGATTTAGCTATCGCTTCTCGGCTGAAAGACTATAATAATAGCGATTAAGATTGTATATGTTTATTTAATTTTAATTGATTATTATTTAATAGGAAATTTGAAGGTTTTAGAAATTCCCATTAAAACATAGTCAATCCTATTAAGAATTGAAAAGGATTCCACATGAAACTCTAATACTACAAAACTCCCTTTAAAATGTGTTTAGTCCTATTATTTGACGGTTGCAGAAAATTCAATTAAAATGTAATCAATAACATTGAAGCATTTATAATCCTATAAAAATGTTTTCATTTCTATTAAAAGGATTCAAGTATTTCTATAGGACAATTGAATAGGATTCAATCGATTTCAAAAGGAAAAAAATTGTTTAATAGGATTTTATAGGAAATTTCCGATGCAATTTTCCCATTTAACTTTGTTTTTCAATAGGATAGTTTAAGCAGGGTGGTTTCATGTGAGAGGAGTTTCAGCAAATTAGAATTAGTTAATGACGCAAACGAGGCTTAACATCTTGGAATATTAACAATAGAACATGAGGCAACATAAAATATAAATTTTGAAGATGTGATTTCTAAGTTTGCAGCTGTTAAAGCTAGAAAGAACAGATTTTAAATGTGGGTACATATTATGTATTTGAGAGTAAATTAATTCTACTCTCATTTTTTTTTGTTGTTCTTGTTACAAATCTAGTGTTCAAACTTAGAACTATCACTTTTGTATGAACGAGTAACACAACCTTTATCCCAAAAAAATCATATGCAGCAGCTCCTCTTGCGGACAAGGTAACAGGCGACTAATGTTATTTTATTTTTTATTAAAGATTTTAATATTAAAGAAAGTGCAAACATTTTTTAAAAATTTTGTGAAGGAAGTTGAAACAAACAAAGAATTAGTAGAAAAGGTGCACAAATCAGAAAAACATTTAAGGGCCGATTGTATAAATGCGGATAGAAGATACATCCTCGGATTAATCGTCGTTTGTATTTGTTGAACATACATTGTAAACAACAATTTAGTTTTGAATTATATAATTTTAATATGGCAACACTTTTTCTCTACATATTGCTATAATTGTTAAACTTCTTCCCTTTTTCATTCTGTCAAAGAACAAAGCAACACGTTGTTTGAAGTCTATTGTAACTTGTATATGTTTAATAAACTTTTTAATTATAATCAATTATATACTTTTACTAATCTGCTTTGTTTTATTTAATTAATTCAATAGGTTATGGGTCCTGCATGTCTAGTGATAAATAATTAAAACATATATTGTTAAAGTGTTAATTGATTTTGTTAAAGAAAAAGGAAGCTTAAAAATGGCGACAAAAATTGAAAATTGTTTAATAAAATTTGATGGCTCAAACTTCATAGAGTGGAAATTCTCCATCATGAATTTATTCCATGCACACGAATTGATGGCTATTGTGGATGGAACTGAAGCCAAACCTGAAGCTGTTACTAAAAAATGGCTACAACAAAATGGAAAAGCAATGCTTTATATGACGTCATCAATAGACTGTAATACATTGAAATTATGTATTAACTGTGCAACTGCAGCTGAAATGTGGACAAAAATTTTAGGAGTATATGAACAAAATACTATGATAAGCAAGCAGCTATATTTTGCCAAATTCTATGATTTCAAAATGACTGAAGCGGATTCAATTGCAAATAACTTGGCAAATTTGGAAAGTATTATCAAATATTTACGTGATTCAGGGGAACAAATCAGCGATGAACAGCATATTTCAAAAATACTATGGAGCTTGCCATTGAAATATAAAGCTTTTCCAAGAAGCTGGGATTCTACTTCGCCTGATGAAAGAAAATTAGCTAATCTAACAGCCAGATTAATGAAAGAAGAATTATCCTTAAATTCTGTCGAATAATTGACAAATGCTATGAAATGTTCTGCTATTAATACTAATAAAAATAAAGAAGATAAGTCAAAAAAAGAGAGAATAAGAGAATTAAAGAAAAATTCAAAATGTGGTTATTGCAAAAAAACGGGTCATTGGTGGAAAGAATGTAGTGCTCGTTTAAATAAAGATTCAACTTCAAAATCAAATGATGCAATGATATGTGATTTAAAAAGTTTAAATGTGAATGAAAATGAGAACTGGATTGCAGACTCTGGTGCCAGTTTTCATATGTGCTTTAAAAAGGAATGGTTTAAAAATTTTGAAGAAATACATAAAACCATATCAACTGCTAATAACGAATCAACTTTAATAAGTGAAGGAAGAGGTGATATTGAAGTTTATGCTAATGTTAATGGAAATTGGGTGTTAAAAACATTGAAGAATGTTTTATTTGTACCGAATCTAAGCTGTAATTTATTTTCAATAGGAAATGCTACTGATCATGGATATAAACAAAATGCTAATAAATTTACATTGCAAATTTTAAAAACAAATGGTGAAATTGTGGCTATTGGTAAAAGAAATGGACCTGGTCAAATGTACACAATGTTATTTAAACCAGTTGAAAATATTACTGCTCATACTGCACAAAATGATAGCTTGAAATTATGGTACGAACGGCTTTGTCATATAAATCTTAATACATTAAAATTAACTGAAAATTCAAATGCAGTTATTGGTCTAAATCTGAACAATAATAAAGATTTTTCATGTGAATCTTGCTTAAAAGGAAAAATGCATCGTCATTCTTTTAAAACTGTAAGCAACAAGACAACATCTGTTGGTGAACTGTTTCAAAGTGACTTATGTGGGCCAATGCAAGTAGATTCATTTAAAGGCTCTAAATATTTCTTGTTATTGAAAGATGATTTTTCCGGCTATAGAACCGTTTACTTTTTACAAAGTAAAAGTGATGCAACTGCAAAAATAATCGAATTTAATAATCAATTCAAAAATCAATTTGGTTACTCGATGAAACGCTTAAGATCTGACAATGGAAGTGAGTATTGTAACAATACACTAAATAGTTATTTAAAACAATGTGGAATAATTTCTGAAATGACAGCACCATACACACCGGAACAAAACGGTAAATCAGAGAGAGAAAACCGTACTATAATAGAAGCAGCCAGAACTATGATACATTCAAAAAATTTATCTATTAAATTTTGGGCCGAAGCTGTCAACACAGCTGTTTTCTCATTAAATAGAGTGGTTTATAAAAATTCAAACGTAACACCATTTGAGCTTTGGTTTAAAAAGAAACCGGCTTTACGCAACATGAAAGTTTTTGGTTCAGTTGCCTATAAACATATTCCTAGTCAACAACGTCGTAAGCTAGATCCAAAATGCAAGAAGATGATTTTTATTGGTTACGAAAATACTACTAAAAATTACAGACTCTGGGACTTAGAAAACAAAAAGGTTTGCATATCAACAAATGTTTCATTTGACGAGAATTACAAATTTGAAGAACAGCATGATAATTTTGTTATACTAGATTTGAATGAAGAAGTTGATACTGACAGTAATCTATTTTTACAAGAACAACAACAAAATAATAATGAAATTCTGGTAGATGATCAAAATAACGAAACAGCAGAAACGATTGTGAACAATGATAATCCTCATAATTTAAGAGACAGATCAAAAATTCAAGTTCCTTCAAAAATGAAAGATTGTGTATCTTATTTTGCTGATGTTGCTACTCCATCTAGTTATGAAGAAGCAGTCAAATCAAACAATAAAGCTAACGGCAATGAATGAAGAAATTACTGCATTAAATGAAAACCAAACTTGGATTTTAACAAGCAGCAAATAGAAAAGCAATTGATGTCAAATGGGTATACAGAGTTAAAACCGATGAAACTGGTGAAATTGAAAGATATAAAGCGAGACTGGTTGCCAAAGGATTTGAACAAGAATCCAACATAGATTATAAAGAAACGTTTAGCCCAGTTGTTAGATATGAAACTATTAGAATTTTATTAGCTATTGCAGCTATTCGAGACTTAGAAATGGCACAATTTGATATTAAAACTGCTTTTTTAAACGGAAATTTAACTGAAGAAATTTACGTCAAACAACCTTTGGGATTTGAGAACAAAGAATTGAATTTAGTTTATAAATTAAACAAAAGCTTGTATGGCTTAAAACAAGCACCGAGAATATGGAACAGCACATTTAATAAGTTTTTGGCTGAATATAATTTAAAACAATCCATAGCTGATACTTGTATTTATTATGGTAGAATTGACAATGATGAAATTTATATAGCACTATATGTTGATGATGGCCTGATAATGGCAACTTCTAAACTTGCAATTAACAATATATTGAATGCTATGAAAGAAAAATTTAAAGTAACGATCGGCAACAATAAGCAATTCGTAGGCATGCAAATTTCAAGAAATAGAAACCTGAAACAAATCAAAATTTTTCAAACAAATTATATTAAGAAGATAGTCAACTTATTTAATTTAAATGATGCAAAAATAATGTCGACACCAGCTGATGCAAATAGTAGATTATCTAATGAGTTTTGTCCTAAAAACACTAAGGAAACAGAACTAATGATAAATGTACCATACAGAGAAGCAGTCGGTTCTTTGATATTCGCAGCTACAGTATCAAGACCAGACATCTCCTTTGCTGTAAGTCAAGTCAGCAAATATTTAAGTAATCCAGGTATGTGTCATTGGAATGCAGTCAAAAGAATAATTAGATACTTAAAGGGTTCAATGGATGTTTCAATTGTCTACAATGGAAACAACAAAGAATTAGTTGGTTACACGGATGCTGATTATGCTGGAGATATTGACACCAGAAAATCCACTTCGGGGTATTTATTTAAACTTGCTGATGCTCCTATTACATGGAACTCTCAAAAACAAACTATTGTGGCATTATCAACTACCGAAGCCGAATATATTGCTCTAAGTGCAGGAGTAAAAGAAGTCTTATGGTTGAAGCAGCTCTTAAGTGATTTAAATTTTGAAATTGAAGAGCCAATAATTATAAATGTTGACAATCAAAGTGCTATTAAATTGTCAAAAAATCCTGAGTTTCACAAGAGAACGAAACACATCTCAATTAAATATCATCATTTAAGAGACGTCATTGAACAAAAGATAGCAGCAGTAAACTATGTTGAAAGAAAACTGCAGCTTGCTGATATCTTTACAAAACCTTTAACTAAAGATAGTTTTCATAGATTTTTAAAATTAATTGGTCTGAATTGAATTAAAAACAAAATTTTTGATTAAGAGAGAGTGTTGAACATACATTGTAAACAACAATTTAGTTTTGAATTATATAATTTTAATATGGCAACACTGTCTTGAACTTTCTTCACTTGCGTTTCTCTACATATTGCTATAATTGTTAAACTTCTTCCCTTTTTCATTCTGTCAAAGAACAAAGCAACACGTTGTTTGAAGTCTATTGTAACTTGTATATGTTTAATAAACTTTTATAATCAATTATATACTTTTACTAATCTGCTTTGTTTTATTTAATTAATTCAATAGTATTGTATGAATCAGGATGGATTAAAAAATCTATCCGAGGATTGTTGATCTATCCTTTGATCTATCTTCTATTTTTCTTCTATATGACAATTAGGATAAAACTTTTTTCTTGACATACGCATAGCCGAAAAGTTTTGTTTTGAATTTGTGGTTATTTTTGAATTTAAATTTCTGCGTTTTAAAAATTTGTTTTTTAATATATATTAATAGCAAAATTAATAATATTTTCAATATAATTTTAATATATTTCAATTGCGAAATTAAATTTATTTAATAGAAAAGTAAAAGAAAAAGTATTGACACTTATAAAAAAATGCTATAAACTGCAATAAAAATTAATCAGGTAGAAACACAACACGAACGATAACGTCGGACGTTAAAAAAAAAAACGTTTACAATTTCGCTGTTGTAACCACAACAAAGGCGTCAGCGTGAAATGCTGTCAAAAATAAAATTGCATAAATTAAAATACTTTGTTTTTTGTCAAAATGAATTTCACAAATTTCAATTTTAAAAATAACTAATTTTTACTAATAAATAAATAATAATAATTTTTCTACTAATAACTAATTTTAAAAATAAAATACAAAATACAAATTATGAAAATATGTATATGAATAAAACCGAACTTTGAACATAAACTGAAAATTCAGTTGACTACTCAAAACAAAACGATTACAACCTCAGAAACGCGAAAAACATCAGAAAATCATATTTTTCAGTTGGGGCACTGTCACAATAACATTAAAAATTACCCTTGCAGCCAAATAAAAATAAAATTGATATCTGGCAATAATCATCGCCGACGATAAATTAGAAATAGAATCTAAATTTTGTCCGACGAAAAAATCTTTTTCGTTTATCGCTGTAGTTGTGTTTGAAATGTATGTATCCTGTGTATTCTAATATTACAAACGTCGTCGTCGGACGATTTCGCCCGTGTTGTGTTTCTAGCATCCGTGTTCATACAATCGACGAAAAAAAGAATCCTCGGATGAAGATAGAATTTTATCCTCGGATTTTTTTTGAAGTGAAAACTTCTTTAGCCGCGTTGTAAAATTTTCTATGGAGTAAAATCTATATATTCGCATCATCAATTTTTAAAACAGCAAAATATTTTTAAATATGAAACACATCCAACATTTCTTAACGTTTGAAATTTCGATGTGGATATCGCGCTCGACTGATGTTCTTGTAGATCGTGAGTTCAATTCCTGAACTGGTACATTTTTTTTATTGTTTTTTTTTTAATTTTTAATAAATACCATTAAAATTATTATTTTTTATTCATGAATTCATAAAAATAATAAAAATTTCTTTTTACGGATTTTAAAAAATTGATATGTAATGCAGTTTTTTAAAGTTATATTGCTGTCTTTTGCAATTTGCATTCTAGTCATCATGCTAAATAAATATTGAACGTAGGAAAGATAGTATAACCTGAAACAAATTACATTTGTATATCAAAATTTTTGGTTTGAAATTGTATGTAATACATGTTTAAAGCTCACAATAGCTCGCATGATTCAAATCTCACAATTACGAGACGGAAATCGCATAAATTCTATATAAAAAAGCATAGCTTATGTATGATTAAATATGAATGGCAGTCATGATAAATAAACTAATTAAAAATGGTGACACTTAGCCGATAGTGATTTACAAACGGCAACAATGCGCATTAATACCAATTAATTTACATAGCTTTCCGCAGGAAGATTTGTAAAATTTAAAATTGTTGATCTATGGGTGTGACAACAACGCGTACTTTAGTCCCTGCTATTGGCATATGAGTTATCTTGTGATATCGGATACCACTGGCAATAGCAGTGCAATCTCATTAGCCAAAGTGATATCTTAGGGGTGCTGGCGGATGAAGTATTTTCAATCAACTATACCATCCTTTACTCTAAGTTATGGAATATTCTTTGATGATACGCTATTTTTTTTTTAAATAAAATGTGTTTGGTAGTAGAAATTACAAGGTATGTCACAACAACACATAAAAAACTTTTAAGAACAAGGTCCCACAACAATTCATGCTTGCTAAGGTGTTGATAGACGCAATTTTTCTATGATATGTTTTGATTATTTTAAACTAGTACGTTGCTACGCCTATAAAAAAGTTTGTGTGCAGAAAATAATAATAATCAGAATAATATCATTTATAAATCCAGACTTATATACTAATCTAAAACCAGTCAAATCACTTCATTTGTTGACATATTTGCATATATTTTACCGATTTCTTTAAATAACCTACATTGCTTGTTTGTTTTTGAAATTAATGGGGACGCCTATTTTTCTTAATGATTAAAACACTTTCAACCTGTAGCTTTGATATTATTGTTCATAATCCTATTCTTCAATTCAACGGTTCCATTGCAAAAACTTGCTGCATCAATGTTTCTAAAAAGAGGAAAAAGTCGCCCATTTTCTATATTTTGAACATGTATAACATATATATATATATATACTAGCGGGACCCAGCGTGCTTTGCTACGCCTATAAATAAAGTTTGTGTGTATACATTTTGTTGACGTAGTAGCAATAATTTCAAAGAGTTGTAATGAGAAATGATCTATTTTTTTTTTAAATATGAATGTAAAAGGATCAGCACTCTAGTTGATCAGTAAAATATAAAAAAAATAGTATTATATATACAACAAAGGACATATAAAAAAATACGCGATCAAATAAGTTTTCAGATGTGTCTCTATATAGAACATTAGAACATACGGAACAAATATGGATTCAAAACTTTTCACAGTGCTCATGCGGTTTAATATACGCTTTCTTTACCTGTGGTAGGTTACTAAAAACGTTGCAAACAATTTTGATCGTTATAACATTTTATGGTCAGCAAGGGCAGTAAGAATAATGATAATATATTCGATGAAGGTATGGAAGAAGTGATGCAAAAAAGGAATAGAACAAGTGATGCCAAAAAAATCAAAATTATTTGGATGTTTTTGTATTAGAATTCATAGGATGTGAATTCATAGGGTGAGAAATATTTCTATTTAGTCAACATCCTAAGTCATTTTAAAGTCATTATTGATTGTTGCAAATCAATGCGAAACTAATATCTAACACACGGTCAATATATTGGCATATATGTTCCATATATAGACAATATTAATGGAATATTAATTTTTGGGCGATTTTGTGAGCAATTATTGCTCAAAGTAATTATTGAAAGTATTATTCCCGATAATAAGTAATTATTGTCGGGATTGAACTCACACTCATCAGAGACATCATAGTTCAAACTTCAAAGCCATCATACAGACTCAGCCACAGTGGATGAAACAACAATAAAACATATTTCAATTTTCATGTTCAGATAATTTCTAAATTGAAACTCCATTATCTCATATTTATTTAAATTGAATTCTCCATCTGTGATTATACTATTGTAAATTGTATTTGTTCCCGACACGAAACACACAAAAACTGTTTTAAAGAAGTTTTTCTGAGCGAAAATAAAAAATGCTTTAAAAATGCAAAATTCATGTGAATTAAAATAATTACTTTAAGCTTAATCACTCTCAAAACTTTTTTTACTTTACACCAAATAGTGTAAAACTTTTGTTTATTTAACATTATACCCGTCGCATACTGTAGGTATCTCATAAGAAAGGAAATTCAAGAAAACTCGTTCTGATAACAGCCGTGTTCGATTTGACTGAAGCATTTGAAACAACGAAAAATTTAATACAATTGTTGTTGTTTTTTCAATTGTTTTAGTCACACTAAACGTACCAAACATTCAATTTACATTGTATCATTTTTATTGCAACAATTATTTATTTTAATAAGGAAAAAATTTCAAAATGTCGTTTTAATTCTATTTCTTTGCTCGTGCTTGTGGGCACACATTATATTTTGCGTTTTTCCGTCTAGATGCGTACATGAATAAATCAGAAGTTATTCCGACGTTAGCTGACCACCACATACAGTTGTCCAGATGTGAGAAGTATGGATTCTCCAAATGTACCACATCCTTGCAGCAATTTTCCTTGTTCTTTGTTGACAGTCATTGCAAAAGCGAGTCGCACTGGAAACTAAACGTTTGAATTCAAATGCCATATCTGTTGGGATCATTGAAATGCGTAGCAACAGTACATCTCCCTCTTTGAATTTTCCATTCAAAATTGATTGTAGCTTCAATGACTTTGTTCATCATCTTTTTCACCAAAAATTTTTAAAAACATTTGTGCTATTTCAAAATATTTGAAATATTTTTTTAATAAAATTTGTTGTGTAGTTGGAATTACAATATGTCTCACAACAACACATAAAATCCTTTAAGACCTAGGTTCCACACCATCATGTTTTTTAAGATGATGGACGCAAATTGCTAGTGCTAGAAGCATATACCAAGATCATGTAAACATTGTTTTGCTGAAGGATTAAACCCGGCACATTTAATAGTTATATGGAAGCTCATTTCTCCAAGAAAACGAAAAAGTTAATTTTTTTAAAAAAATATAAAAAAACAAAAAATTTGCGTCCATCAACACCTTAGAAAGCATGTTGTTGTGGACTTTATTCTTCAAAGGTTGTCATGAGTTGTTGTTACAATGTAAGTATTCGTACTACCCAACACATTTTATTTTAAAAGAAATAACGTGTCATCATCAAAGAATATTCTATAACTAAGACTAAGGGTGCTATCGTTGATTGAAAAAAGTTCATCCGCCAACATCCCTTTGGCTAGTGATATCTCACTACTATTGCCAGTGGTTTATGATAACTTAAGCTAACTCATATGCAAATAGCAGGAATCTAAGTACGCTGGGTTGTCACTCCCGTAGATCAAAAATTTAAAATTTTACAAATCTTCCTGCGGGAGTATATATTTAATTCGTTATTGAATTCTTTAATTATAACTATAAAAACATTGATCAAAGCAAACTACGCTCATAAACCGATATTTAAACAAAAAATCAAATAAAATATTTATCATCAATCACCAATCAAAAAATAATACACGACAATTTGAAAAGCAAATCGTAGTGTATTTGCACAAACTTCGACGTTAAAAACAACGTTCTAAATACAAATACAACACCATCTATTGGATAACCCAAATTTATGAGGCGTATATCACACTATTAAATATATTGGTCAATAAAAAAAATATGACATGAATTGGAGAGTGCAAACGTTGTAAAAAAATAGACTTCGCTACCTAGTTTTTCATCCAGTTTTGATGACAATTTTTTTAGCTCAAATCGTTATATTTTAATTAGCAATACAAATAAGAGTATTTTTCAATTTGATATTGATTTTTGTAAATTAACATAGAAGATCAATGAAAAATTTAAAATAATAAATAAATAAATTTAAATTATTGTTTTCTTTAATTTTTACTCTTATATTTATTCCAACTTTATAAAAACCAATACAACAAATTTTTTACAGGTTCCGAATTCCGATACTTTTTAACACTTCTATAATTAAAATATAACCTCAACAATAGTTATTTAAGTATTAAGGGCAGTAAGAGTGTTTTACCGATTGAGGATATATGTTTTGAGATCGAGACGAAGTCGAGATCTCTAATATATCCGAAATCGGTAATACTCTTAATGCTCAAAATGCTTATTACATTTTTTGCACGATTAATAAAAATTCAATCAAAACTATTTAAATAATAAAATTCATTCACAAAATTCAAGTTTGAATGTTTTAAAGAAAATTTCTTAAAATGTCATTTCAAAATAGTAAGCTTTGCGTTTCATCATAATACTATAGGTTTTTTTGTTGCAAAACTAAATTCCATCGAATATATCGATGGTCTAGCGCACAGATGTGGTAAGTGACATTTAGCAAATTGTTCAGTACAGGCGTTTGAAAGTTTACACTTCAATAAAAATTGAAAATGTAAAATATTATGTGGTGGAATTCGATAGAGTTTTATGGTAGTTATCTAGTCTTTATTGTAATTATGTCTTTCTACATGATAGAACTTAAGAGATACATGAATAATATTTAGTTTTATACAAACCATAAGTACTTACCACAGTACATGTGCAGTACAGTACAGTACAACAATGCCATCTACTGGATAAAATATTAAACATACATTTAAACATTTACATTATATGAAAAATGAAATGGAGAATTTTATAGAGTATTTAACTCATTTTCTCAAAAAATGTCACTTACCACATCTGTGCGCTAGACCATCGATATTTTCAAAATTAATTGCTTTTTTTAAATCTTTTAACTGCAATATTTTTAAATGAATGTTATTTAAATTTGAAGCTAGTGAATAGACGTACACAATTATTTAACTAATAATCGTTTTTATTCACACCCTTAGGTCTCCTTTACTGGTAAGTAATTACTTACCGGCTGCATGATCGGTAAGTAATTACTTACCGACCAGTGATTTGTAAACGAAACTTCCTATGTTTATTTACGAATCAGCGAACATGCAAAATCGCCTGATCGTGCAAAAAATTATTAATAACCTTTGGTAACGTATTTGACTTAGCATAATATGCTTTTCGTTTATTATCAAATAAAACAAAACTTTCTTTTCTAAAACATATTTGATAGTCAAATAATGGCCTTACACGAAGTTCAAGTTTACTATCAATTGAATAAATTGATTTACGCCGCCATCTGAAAGTTGGCATATAAACCATTCATATTTAACATTTAATTCGCAATTAAAAAATATCTAGGGATTTAATCAAGATAATAACTATCCTATCTCTCAAGCTGGACCATCATACACACATTGTACAAAATTTCATTAAATGGTTACATTGTTGCGGAGTTCATCGCGGACAAACATCGTGACACGTGATTTTTATATATATAAGAAGAAAGATAAGATGCTCAATATTGTAATCCCATATAAATTTTATTGAATTGATTCTCTTTTCCCCCTTTTGCAGCGCCAAAAGAAATTTAAATTATTTAATTGTAGCAAAATGAGAAATTTCATAGATAATTTTTAAAATTATTCAAGTTGTGTTTTGTATGAAATCCCATATAAATTTTATTGAATTTCGTTTCTTTTCCCCCTTTTGCAGTGCCATTGCAGCAAATACCGGAACAAAATAATCGCTCAATAACATATGATAGTCTATATGGGCCCTACATGGATGATTGAAAAGTCGATAAAGCAGGTTTGACAGTAAATTAATTAATTTACGCCGCCATCTGAAAGTTTGCTTATGAACTATCCATATTTAACATTTAATTCGTAATTAAAAAATATTTAGGCGTTTAATCAAAATAAAAACTATCCTATCTCTCAAGTTGGACCATTATACACACACTGAACACAATTTTATTAAGATTGGTTAGGTTTTTGCGGAGTTTATCGCGGACAAACATCGTGACACGTGATTTTTATATATATAAGATATATATATATATATATATATATATATATATATATATATATATATATATATATATATATATATATATATATATATATATATATATATATATAATTATATATATATATATATATATATATATATATATATATATATATATATATATATATATATATATATATATATATATATATATATATATATATATATATTATATATATATACAGTGTAATTCGCTTATAACGACATTGAAAATGACAACAAAATCCGTCGTTACATCCGAATGTCGTAATATGCGAAGTGCTCAATTTTTTATCAGAATCAATTTAATGGCGGGTTAATAAGGCGTCGTATGTTTCTGTAATTGTTGGAGGAGAAAAATTTATGGTATACACAGGTTTATTTTAAATATCTTCTATACGTGAACGTATACGTTAATATTAGGTAAATTTATAATATCGTCGACAGTATCTTTTAATGTGGGCTCTTCATCTGTGAATAAAAATTTATCAGAAATGATAAAAACTTCCCAATTTTCATCACCCCTGAAAGAAGTTGTTATCGAGGAGCAAAACTTGGCCTATCCTATTAGTGGAATATCATCATCAGCATCGTAACTCACAGCGTCTGTATCATCATCATCATCAACTTGCAAGAATTCGGCATGTCTAAGTCAATTGAAATACGACGTTCACTTACTAAAACGATATTTAGTTGGATAGCATCTACCAATTAGAAAGAGTTGTGCTTTGGCCATTGTCATTTCTAACAATTTTTATTAAAAATTCTGTCGATAGTGATTTTTAAAAGTTTTTATTACACCCTTATCCTTCGACTGAAGAGCAGCTGACGTGTTTAGTGGCATAATCACTAATTTAATAAATTTTAGATTTTTCAAGTGAAGATGTGGAGGGCAATTATCCAACAGTTAATTTTTCTTTAACTCGGTGTTTCATTTTCTTAAAACATTCAATAATATTAGAAGACATCTAGGCCTTTGTATTTTCTGTATTATCCAACGGTAGAGACTTAATGCTTCTAAATAACCTGGGTGATTTACTTTTTTCTATCACAAGCCATTCATTCGCTCTCAACTTACACATTTTTACTATCTAAATTTTTTTCTGGAGTAATTGTTTTAAACAGACCCGTTTTGTCGACGTTGTAAATTATATTTGTAGCCGTCGAGTATTTTCGACTACGCTGATTGTTAGGAATTCGTCACATGTACTTCCATCAACACTTGCTCATTCATCAAAAATCCCACCCCGCCATGCACCCAACCGCAATATATGTCTCTTACGGAAGCAAAAAGTTCAGATTTCCATACATTTGAATTCAGAATTTAGCGGCGATCCAATAAATTCTGTTTTAGTCTTTCTGTCATTCATAAATCACAACTATTTTTTCTCATATCTAAAAAACGTTTTTATTTTTGAACTTATCGGTCGCAATAAACGAACAATCTGTGCACCAATCTGTACAAATTTTATTGCAAAATTGGTTTATTGCAAAATTTGGTTTTATGACGCTATAGGCGAAATGTCGTTATAACAGAGGGCGTTATAAGTGAATTTCACTGTATATATATATATATATATATATATATATATATATATATATATATATATATATATATATATATATATATATATATATCTTATCTTATATATATAAAAATCACGTGTCACGATGTTTGTCCGCGATAAACTCCGCAAAAACCTAACCAATCTTAATAAAATTGTGTTCAGTGTGTGTATAATGGTCCAACTTGAGAGATAGGATAGTTTTTATTTTGATTAAACGCCTAAATATTTTTTAATTACGAATTAAATGTTAAATATGGATAGTTCATAAGCAAACTTTCAGATGGCGGCGTAAATTAATTAATTTACTGTCAAACCTGCTTTATCGACTTTTCAATCATCCATGTAGGGCCCATATAGACTATCATATGTTATTGAGCGATTATTTTGTTCCGGTATTTGCTGCAATGGCACTGCAAAAGGGGGAAAAGAAACGAAATTCAATAAAATTTATATGGGATTTCATACAAAACACAACTTGAATAATTTTAAAAATTATCTATGAAATTTCTCATTTTGCTACAATTAAATAATTTAAATTTCTTTTGGCGCTGCAAAAGGGGGAAAAGAGAATCAATTCAATAAAATTTATATGGGATTTCATTCAAAACACAACTTGAATAATTTTAAAAATTATCTATGAAATTTCTCATTTTACTACAATTAAATAATTTAAGTTTCTTTATATACTATTACTGACAATATTGAGCATCTTATCTTTCTTCTTATATATATAAAAATCACGTGTCACGATGTTTGTCCGCGATGAACTCCGCAACAATGTAACCATTTAATGAAATTTTGTACAATGTGTGTATGATGGTCCAGCTTGAGAGATAGGATAGTTATTATCTTGATTAAATCACTAGATATTTTTTAATTGCGAATTAAATGTTAAATATGAATGGTTTATATGCCAACTTTCAGATGGCGGCGTAAATCAATTTATTCAATTGATAGTAAACTTGAACTTCGTGTAAGGCCATTATTTGACTATCAAATATGTTTTAGAAAAGAAAGTTTTGTTTTATTTGATAATAAACGAAAAGCATATTATGCTAAGTCAAATACGTTACCAAAGGTTATTAATAATTTTTTGCACGATCAGGCGATTTTGCATGTTCGCTGATTCGTAAATAAACATAGGAAGTTTCGTTTACAAATCACTGGTCGGTAAGTAATTACTTACCGATCATGCAGCCGGTAAGTAATTACTTACCAGTAAAGGAGACCTAAGGGTGTGAATAAAAACGATTATTAGTTAAATAATTGTGTACGTCTATTCACTAGCTTCAAATTTAAATAACATTCATTTAAAAATATTGCAGTTAAAAGATTTAAAAAAAGCAATTAATTTTGAAACTATCGATGGTCTAGCGCACAGATGTGGTAAGTGACATTTTTTGAGAAAATGAGTTAAATACTCTATAAAATTCTCCATTTCATTTTTCATATAATGTAAATGTTTAAATGTATGTTTAATATTTTATCCAGTAGATGGCATTGTTGTACTGTACTGTACTGCACATGTACTGTGGTAAGTACTTATGGTTTGTATAAAACTAAATATTATTCATGTATCTCTTAAGTTCTATCATGTAGAAAGACATAATTACAATAAAGACTAGATAACTACCATAAAACTCTATCGAATTCCACCACATAATATTTTACATTTTCAATTGTTATTGAAGTGTAAACTTTCAAACGCCTGTACTGAACAATTTGCTAAATGTCACTTACCACATCTGTGCGCTAGACCATCGATATATTCGATGGAATTTAGTTTTGCAACAAAAAAACCTATAGTATTATGATGAAACGCAAAGCTTACTATTTTGAAATGACATTTTAAGAAATTTTCTTTAAAACATTCAAACTTGAATTTTGTGAATGAATTTTATTATTTAAATAGTTTTGATTGAATTTTTATTAATCGTGCAAAAAATGTAATAAGCATTTTGAGCATTAAGAGTATTACCGATTTCGGATATATTAGAGATCTCGACTTCGTCTCGATCTCAAAACATATATCCTCAATCGGTAAAACACTCTTACTGCCCTTAATACTTAAATAACTATTGTTGAGGTTATATTTTAATTATAGAAGTGTTAAAAAGTATCGGAATTCGGAACCTGTAAAAAATTTGTTGTATTGGTTTTTATAAAGTTGGAATAAATATAAGAGTAAAAATTAAAGAAAACAATAATTTAAATTTATTTATTTATTATTTTAAATTTTTCATTGATCTTCTATGTTAATTTACAAAAATCAATATCAAATTGAAAAATACTCTTATTTGTATTGCTAATTAAAATATAACGATTTGAGCTAAAAAAATTGTCATCAAAACTGGATGAAAAACTAGGTAGCGAAGTCTATTTTTTTACAACGTTTGCACTCTCCAATTCATGTCATATTTTTTTTATTGACCAATATATTTAATAGAGCGATTTTTCTGTTCCGGTGTTTACCGCAATGGCGCTGCAAAAAGGGGATAAGAGAATAAATTCAAAAAATTTTATATGGGATTTCATACAAAACATAACATGAATATTTTTAAAAACTATCTATGAAATGTCTCATTTTACTACAATTGAATAGTTTAAATTTGTTTATGAAGTATTATTTACTAGATATTAAGCATAATATACAAAATATTTTATTTTCTTCCGTCCGTAAAACAAATACGAAAATAGGTTAAATTTTTCATACAACTTTGTATGGGAAATTTTGGCAATGTTTATGTTGCTTTTTTGAGCGACTTAAGAATAATATTTTATTTATTACGCTTAATATATAGGCAATAATACTTCATGAGCAAATTAAAATTCTTCAATTGTGGTAAAATGAGAAATTTCATAGATTACTTTTAAATTTATTCAAGTTGTGTTTTGTATGGAATCCCATATAAAATTTTTGTGATTTTTTCTCTTATCCCCTTTTTGCAGCGCCATTGCGGTAAACACCGGAACAGAAAAATCGCCCTATAGTGTGATATACGCCTCATAAATTTGGGTTATCCAATAGATGGTGTTGTATTTGTATTTAGAACGTTGTTTTTAACGTCGAAGTTTGTGCAAATACACTACGATTTGCTTTTCAAATTGTCGTGTATTATTTTTTGATTGGTGATTGATGATAAATATTTTATTTGATTTTTTGTTTAAATATCGGTTTATGAGCGTAGTTTGCTTTGATCAATGTTTTTATAGTTATAATTAAAGAATTCAATAACGAATTAAATATATACTCCCGCAGGAAGATTTGTAAAATTTTAAATTTTTGATCTACGGGAGTGACAACCCAGCGTACTTAGATTCCTGCTATTTGCATATGAGTTAGCTTAAGTTATCATAAACCACTGGCAATAGTAGTGAGATATCACTAGCCAAAGGGATGTTGGCGGATGAACTTTTTTCAATCAACGATAGCACCCTTAGTCTTAGTTATAGAATATTCTTTGATGATGACACGTTATTTCTTTTAAAATAAAATGTGTTGGGTAGTACGAATACTTACATTGTAACAACAACTCATGACAACCTTTGAAGAATAAAGTCCACAACAACATGCTTTCTAAGGTGTTGATGGACGCAAATTTTTTGTTTTTTTATATTTTTTTAAAAAAATTAACTTTTTCGTTTTCTTGGAGAAATGAGCTTCCATATAACTATTAAATGTGCCGGGTTTAATCCTTCAGCAAAACAATGTTTACATGATCTTGGTATATGCTTCTAGCACTAGCAATTTGCGTCCATCATCTTAAAAAACATGATGGTGTGGAACCTAGGTCTTAAAGGATTTTATGTGTTGTTGTGAGACATATTGTAATTCCAACTACACAACAAATTTTATTAAAAAAATATTTCAAATATTTTGAAATAGCACAAATGTTTTTAAAAATTTTTGGTGAAAAAGATGATGAACAAAGTCATTGAAGCTACAATCAATTTTGAATGGAAAATTCAAAGAGGGAGATGTACCGTTGCTACGCATTTCAATGATCCCAACAGATATGGCATTTGAATTCAAACGTTTAGTTTCCAGTGCGACTCGCTTTTGCAATGACTGTCAACAAAGAACAAGGAAAATTGCTGCAAGGATGTGGTACATTTGGAGAATCCATACTTCTCACATCTGGACAACTGTATGTGGTGGTCAGCTAACGTCGGAATAACTTCTGATTTATTCATGTACGCATCTAGACGGAAAAACGCAAAATATAATGTGTGCCCACAAGCACGAGCAAAGAAATAGAATTAAAACGACATTTTGAAATTTTTTCCTTATTAAAATAAATAATTGTTGCAATAAAAATGATACAATGTAAATTGAATGTTTGGTACGTTTAGTGTGACTAAAACAATTGAAAAAACAACAACAATTGTATTAAATTTTTCGTTGTTTCAAATGCTTCAGTCAAATCGAACACGGCTGTTATCAGAACGAGTTTTCTTGAATTTCCTTTCTTATGAGATACCGACAGTATGCGACGGGTATAATGTTAAATAAACAAAAGTTTTACACTATTTGGTGTAAAGTAAAAAAAGTTTTGAGAGTGATTAAGCTTAAAGTAATTATTTTAATTCACATGAATTTTGCATTTTTAAAGCATTTTTTATTTTCGCTCAGAAAAACTTCTTTAAAACAGTTTTTGTGTGTTTCGTGTCGGGAACAAATACAATTTACAATAGTATAATCACAGATGGAGAATTCAATTTAAATAAATATGAGATAATGGAGTTTCAATTTAGAAATTATCTGAACATGAAAATTGAAATATGTTTTATTGTTGTTTCATCCACTGTGGCTGAGTCTGTATGATGGCTTTGAAGTTTGAACTATGATGTCTCTGATGAGTGTGAGTTCAATCCCGACAATAATTACTTATTATCGGGAATAATACTTTCAATAATTACTTTGAGCAATAATTGCTCACAAAATCGCCCAAAAATTAATATTCCATTAATATTGTCTATATATGGAACATATATGCCAATATATTGACCGTGTGTTAGATATTAGTTTCGCATTGATTTGCAACAATCAATAATGACTTTAAAATGACTTAGGATGTTGACTAAATAGAAATATTTCTCACCCTATGAATTCACATCCTATGAATTCTAATACAAAAACATCCAAATAATTTTGATTTTTTTGGCATCACTTGTTCTATTCCTTTTTTGCATCACTTCTTCCATACCTTCATCGAATATATTTTGGTCAACAATCAACAACCAAAGAGCGAACACGCGTTTAACCTAAACTATAAATCAAGTCGAAGTAAAAATTTTTTTATAATATTAATAAATCGAGTCATAGTATAAAACTGTCTATATATGTGACAATTTTTTTTAACTTGTTGTGCTTGGCAAATTATATTGTCTATTGCTGTTTTTGCCGAAACTTATACTCCTAATTTTTAAAAAAAGCAACTCTTATTGACCATATGGCCATTGTTATGTGTCCGGTATTTTGAATTCAGTGTCGAAGTTAATGTTATAAAGTTGAATATTCGAAGAAGGGAATGATTATTATTGTAAAATTGTTTTACGTATAAACTTTTCATAGCCATACATGAATATGAATAATTGTTGTGCTTAATATTTATCAATTTAAAAAATAATAAAGTATAGTTACGTTTTCTGTTTCATGTGTACAGTGATAAAATTAAATAACTGGATAAAATAAATAAAAAATCTATCACATGATCAAAAGTGGATAACCTTTTCTTTTTTAAAAATAAAGTATGGTTATGTATTCTGTTTCATGTGTACAGTGCTAAAATTAAATAACTGGATAAAATAAATAAAAAACTATCACATGATCAAAAGTGGAAAACTTTTTCACAGTTATACCAGTTATAATCATTTCATAGCTATACATGAATATGAACAATTATTGTGCGTAATGTTGATCAATTTCTTTCAATCATTTTAAAAATAAAGTATGGTGATGTTTTCTGTTGCATGTGTACAGTGCTAAAATTAAATAACTGGACAAAATAAATAATTAACTATCATATCACATGATGAATAGTGGAAAACTTTTTTATAGTTATATCAGAGTCTAATAATCTTCTCTCGCTGCTATACAGGAATCTGATATTCTTGTTTGTTTTTTGCACACCGAAATTCAAACTCATCTTGTTATTTTTGTTTGTTTCTTGTACACCGTTAATCAAACTCATCTATAAATTAAAAAAGAAACAAACCTTCATAGCTTCACGGGAACCAACTAACTTCATATAACAGCAGTATTTGGGCAATTAGTACAATTGCTTAGTGGAATATGAGTAACAGTAAGCAGAAGACTACAACTAAGTCAATAACTAAGTACATTTGTGGACTGTGTCCCAAAGAAGTAACGAGTAGACAACGAGCTCTACAGTGCAACAGCTGCGGTGAGTGGATCCACGTCCGCTGTACTGAAATAAGTACTGACGAATTTAACTCGATCTATCGTAACAAAACATCTTGGGTTTGTAGCATTTGTATAGGAACTGTTGATGACAGTCGCAACCATAGCTCATACAATACCAAATTTACAGATATAAACGAAGAGAAGGAAACAATAACCGAGAGAGGTATCTCGAGTATAAACCTGGAAGCAGTTATAGCTAGACTAAATAATTTTGAATCATTATTGGAGGACTGCAAAGCAAAATTGGAAGCAATCACCAACAAATACGAAGACGTACTGGTAAAGTTGAAAACAGCAGAAAGAACTCTCGAAACCCAATCAAAAACAATTGAAGCACAAAATCTAAAAATTGAGCAGCTCAGCATCCTAACCAACAGGCACGAGCAAAAGGATTTAACAAACAAACTTGTCATCAGAGGTTTACATAAAACAGAAGCAAGTAACAAATCTAAAGTTCTAGAAGTCATTAAAACCCTAGTTCCTGAAATTAATGAGGATCATATTCTTAGCGTGTATGAAATAGGAAAAAGCGGCGACGATACAAAGAAGGGACCTATATTGGTCGAACTGCGATCTTCAGCCCAACGTAACAACATCTTGAGTCTTAAACGTAAACTGAAGGACTGTGAAATCACTAGTAATATTTTTATACAGGAGTTATTAACGGCAGAAACACATAAATTGTTCTTAAGGGCTCTTACTCTGAAGTCTGATTTCAATTTCAAATACGTGTATACTGTGAATGGGCGTATAATAGTCAGGAAAACTAGCAACGAACCAGCCATTTGGATTAAATCAAATCAACAACTCAACAACCTCATCCTCAACATTACCCAGCCAAATAAACCTAAAAATAGTAAAGTATAAAAAATTTTCTTGACCTCTTTTAAATTTTTTTTCTGTCTTTTTAAATTGTTTTTAAATTATTTTATATTATTTTTCTTTTTGTTTATTTTTGTTATCTTTCTTTTCTAGTTAGCTCTGTTTGGATATCCAGGGTATGAGCATAAAGTTTGGTCTATTTATTTATTTATTTTTTCTTGCATTTGTTTGTCATTACAATATGAACCACACAAATATCACTAATAAGTTTTATAATAACATCAACGATTATTCAGCTGAATCAGTGAATGTAACAAATCTGAAAGTCTTAATCTTGAATGCGCATAGCATATCATCTATTGATAAATTCAATGAATTCAAGCAACTTCTGTTTCTAATCCCACATAAGATACATATTATCTCCATAGGGGAGACATGGATATTTGATCATTTGATAAATTTGTACAAATTACCTGAATATAATGCTGTATTCTCATGTAGGGAAGACGGGTACGGAGGTCATGTTACTTATGTGCATAATGACTTAGATTTCACTACTATTGAAATAAAAACTGGTTTCATAAACAGCGTTGAAATAGAATTACCTGGAATTTGCATTGACTCTAAACCATTGACTATTTTTTCATACTACCGGTCGCCCAAACTGTGCACAAAGGAATTTCTGTCATATTTTGATAACAAAATGGAACAATTTAGCAACAAACCTCTGCTCATGCTAGGGGATTCCAATATAGATACTATTGCCGACCATAGATATACACAAAGTTTCAAATTATTATGCGAAACAAACAACTTCACCATCTGCAACAAAAACATTACTAGACCGTTGACCTCCACTACTATTGATCACATTATCTGTAATTTTGCAAACAACACATGCATGGACATCTCTACAATATGCACAGACAGGAAAATAAGTGATCATAACACAATGATTCTTGAATTAAACCTCAGAATGAATAGAGATACGAAATATGTTATACATAAAACTATAAAAATTGACTACAATGAGGTAAAGAGTGACCTCATACACAAATTCAGTAATTATATTATCGAACAGTTTCAAAATCCTGATGATCTGTGCGAGTACCTTGTAACCAACTTAAGGGAAAGCATAAACAAGTCAACAACAATAAGGGAAAAAAAAATTAAGGCGAAATTCCTCTTATGCCCATGGATAACTCCGGAGACTATCAAACTAATTCATAGAAAAAACAACCTTCGAAAAAAACTGAAAAAGAACCCCGGTGATTATGAGTTGCAAAATAGAGTGACTAATATTAGCAATCTGCTTAAAAATTGCTTAAATGATCTACGTAATAACTACTACACTGAAAAATTTGGTAAAGTCAACGGTGATCCCAAGGCCACCTGGAGGGAAATCAATAGCGTAATGGGTAGACAGCACGTAACAGTCATAAATAAAATAACAAGCGACACAGGACACTCGTACACTGAACCTGGAAAAATATCGGATGTGTTTAACCAATATTTTGCTAATGTTGGAAAACAAATGAGTGACTCAATCGCTAGATTTCCTGATGATGACATTAACAAGTGGAATAATCTAAAAGACCCTGAAATTAGTATGACTCTTGACCAGGTACAGGTCAATGAAGTGGCCGAGCTAATCAAGTCGCTTGATTCAAACAAAAGCGCCGGGTATGATGGAATCACGGTTAAATCTATCAAAGTTTGTCACGATTCCGTAAGTCCCGCATTATGTAGGCTTGCTAACTTATGTTTTTCAACGGGAATTTATCCTAAATTATTGAAGATTCAAAAAGTCACCCCGATCTTCAAGCAAGGAGATAGAGAAAAGCTTGAAAACTATCGACCTGTCTCGGTGTTGCCGATATTCAACAAAGTACTTGAAAAATTAATATTTATAAGGCTCTATAATTTCCTTGAAGAATCAAACTTTTTTTACTCGAAGCAGTATGGGTTTAGGCCGAAACTGTCAACCTCGACGGCGGCATTGGAACTCCTGGATCTCTTACTTGAAAATATAGAAAATCATATGATAGTAGGTGGTATTTTTTTGGATCTCAGCAAGGCGTTCGATACAATCGATCACATGCTTCTTCTTCTGAAATTAAGCTACGCAGGTATCAACGGAGATATGCATAAACTTATCGAAAACTACCTTAACGATAGAACTCAATTCGTAGCTAATGGTGAGTGGAAAAGTAGTCACCTAGATGTCAATATAGGAGTGCCACAAGGCAGTGTACTTGGACCTCTGTTATTTTTGATATTTATCAATGACATGGCACAACTACCACTGCATGGTGTACTTTTATTGTTTGCTGACGACTCCTCCTTGTTTTATCCTGGCGAAAATGAACATGAAAATATAACCCTAATTAAGCATGACCTGGAAATTCTTGTCGAATACTTTAGAATAAACAGACTCACTATCAATATTAATAAAACCAAGTTCTTACAATTTAGAGCACCTCATAAAAATATTGACCAAACAGAGTTTAGTTTAAATGGGATTACTATTAAGGAATCTGTGAATGTTAAATATCTAGGGCTACAGATTGGTAATACGCTAAACTGGGATCAACACATTGAATACATAATGAAGAAAATAGCTCCAGCTGTGGGTATCATCGGTAAATTTAGATACATAATACCGACTCATGTGTTGAAACTTATTTACTTTTCTCTCGTGCATTCTCATCTAACGTATATGTTGGAGATATGGGGATCTAAAGGTGGAGTCTGTGGAAATGCTTTACAGGTGATGCAAAACAAGGTTGTTAAATTTTTGTATAGAGCGGAACCTCGTACCTCAACATTACAACTTTACACATCTATTTCTCAAGGCATCCTTCCCATCTATGCTCTTTACAGGTTTAAAGTTGGAGTGTGGATGTACAATAACATACAAAGAAACTCCAGTGGCAACTTATCTTTTCATGAACAACAACATGAATACAATACACGAACAAGACAAAACCTTAGTGTATCAATGGTACGTACCAACTACGGTAAACAAAGAATTAAATACATAGGACCATTAACTTACAATAACATTCCTGAAGAAATTCGTGGGTGTAGATCTGTCAACAGTTTCAAAAGAAAGTTCAAAACATGGATCATCAATGAAAGATTGCTTTATCTTTTTTAACATCTTTTCTAACATAGGAATTTGATAAGCATTGGTGTCAAAAAAACAATAAAATAGTAAAAAAAAAAAAAAATAAAAAAAAAAAAAAAAAAAAAAAAAAAAAAAAAAAAAATAAAAATATTAAGAAAAAAAAAAAAAAAAAAAAAAAATTAAAAAATTAAAAAATAAAAAAAAAAAAAAAAAAAAAAAAAAATATATATACACTAATGCTTATCAAAATTGGGCGAAGTGTGTATTAAGGACGATAACTGACTAGTGCCCGCTGAGCATGGTGGGTCGTTTGCGAATCGTTTGCGAACCGTAAACGAACAATGATGTTCGTAAACGGTTCGTAGATGGTTCGTAGACGATTCACCGTGTTTAGCGAGTAATAACAAAACAATATCTTAATTAAATTTTTGCTATTTACAAAGTTGATCTCGCGTTGGTTGCTATATAAAGTACAGTAATCCCTC
>OY856187.1:106179284-106324284 GCA_963693315.1 Diogma glabrata
TACTGATCAACTAGAGTGCTGATCCTTTTACATTCATATTTAAAAAAAAATAGATCATTTCTCATTACAACTCTTTGAAATTATTGCTACTACGTCAACAAAATGTATACACACAAACTTTATTTATAGGCGTAGCAAAGCACGCTGGGTCCCGCTAGTATATATATATATATAAACCAAATGAAATATGTATTACATATGTATATACACCAAACCAAGAACATGTTTGTTGTAAATTAGAAATATTATTTGCAACGTAATGTGTTGGATGCATATAATTGTATGTATATAATAAATATATAAATGTATATAATTTTCAACTAAATGAATTTGTTTTTCAGCTTTAATTTTCCATTTGAATGGTAATTCTGTTTTGCGGAATAAAAAATCGATCAAAGATAACTGAGTGAAAGTTGAATAAAGCCAAGTATAAAATATAATATACATTTAGGCATACATTTAACCATTAGGAAAATTAAAATTATTAATTAAAAAAAACTATATTAAATTTTAAAACTTCGGCTCCGAGGTCCATTAGTACCTGTTAATGGCCTTCTCCTTGCAAAATTTCAGACTCCTGTGTGCTACAGATTTCGCTGGAGAGCGCACGCAGACAGACAAACACTTTATTTTATTATTATTATTATAGAAGATATAAAAATGTATATAATAGTTGCTTGGAATGCTGATAGATGTGAAACCCAGAATAATTTTAATGATTTTAATTTAAATATTCTGAAATTTTAATTTGCAATGCTACAATAATTGGAAGATAGATAAAAAAACACAGCTATTTCACAGATTTAAGTTTTCACTTCTGTCGGCAGTCCTTAACACTGCCTTCTTTTTTTTATCCATCCTTGTTCATACAATCGGCCCTAAATGCTGAAAAGGTTCTATTTATATTAACTATATATTTTTTATAATTTACTTTCTTAATTATACCTATATGTAGGGTTGCCACGTGTCCTACTGTGGAGGTAGAATGTCCTACGTCCTACTTTACTATAAAAATGTTCTACTTTAGGCAAACTTTAATACAATATCTTATACTGAAAAAAATAGATTTTTTTCCAACCTATTTCTCTCAAAAAACTCGTTAGCAAAATAAATAATCGTGATTGCGCCTTTACTTATATTAAATTTGTAGCCGATTATTTTATTTTATGTCGAAAGGTTGGTAACAATTAAGAAAACAATTTACATCGCTGTGACATATGTGAATATCTATGCTTTATTGCACGATTTATTTAGGTGGTAAACCACCATTGTTTAAATAATTTTGAATTAAATCCACCGTTATACCTCTGTTTTTTTTTAAATAACTTTTGTTACATATTAGCTGTTCTTAGTATTATTAATAAAATAAAATGACTGAACTGAATTTTGTTATAAAGTAAAACATTTGGCTACAGAAAGCTTACGATTTTGAAGGAAAATGTAAATATACAAAACAGAACAATTTATGAATAACTGGCTTACAACATAAGTTTATTGATTTTAATAAAAGTGCCAATGAATCAGCAGATGGTATGTTTAGCTGTATTTCTAAGTCCTTAAAAACTTTAAATTTAAGTTTTTCGAGTGTTACCGCATTGGAGGCTGATAACATAAATGAGAATTTGTATGCCATTATTCATTATAAATAAATCAATTAGTATTACAGAAATAACGCCCATACATTCATACTTACACCAAACCGAAACCTAATTTAAAAAAAAAATTTTATTTTATAACTGAAAAATGAAGTGGCACAAATCCAACGAGTTTTTAAGTTTTAAGACCGTTGAGGTAGTGTGTCCTACTTTGAAACTTTTAAAACGTGGCAGCCCTGCCTATATGTGCAATTTAATTGACTGAACTTCAATCTTAAACTATTTTTTTTTTTAATATAAAAAGTCCTCTTTTGCGTTTTTGAAAACATGGTCACCTAAAGCCTCGTTGACACTAAGATAGTTAACAATCTACTATCCAGCGAGTTTACTAGCAGCTTGTAAACTCGCCTAGTGTAATCATGTTTACAATCTAACCAGCAGATCTACCGAAAAAGTTGATTGGTTGGCAACTTTACAATCTATTCGCCAGCTTTTAAACTCGCCAACTAGCAGTTTGTAAACAATCTTAGTGTCAACGAGCTTTACTATACCATACGTATGGTATAGTAAAGCCTCGTTTTAGTATACCATACGTCATCCGTCAATGTGAAAGAATGTATTACAAAACAGTACTTTAATTATATGTTACTTATTACTAATAATGCTCATTTGTATTAATTAAGTAAAATTATAAATTACGTTTATTAGCTTTTTATTAATATTGACAGTTTTCATTCACAATATCCGCACCGGGTGCTACCCATGCTAGCTACGCCACACTGCAAACGTGGTAACCCTATTTGAAATTATAACAAAAACTACTCAACAGAAGTTAGCTACTATAAAGGCTTGAAACCACATACAACAGAAACAGAATTCCATACAAATTTTACAGAAAAGAATTTTTCCCTGTCAAATTTGTATGAAATTCTGTTTCTGTTGTATGTGAATCCCCGGCTTAAAATGTAATCAAAAATCATGTTCGTATCTTTATGTTGTGCTTTAATTTAAAAGTTTAATAAATTAACATTTAATATTTTTTATTTACAATATAAACCATGAATATAATTAATCAGTTAAAAATAAAAGATCAATCTTAAAAAAAATATTCACTACAAAATAATTTCATTTTTAAAGCAACGACTTAACTCCTTGTGCGGTAAAACTATCGAATTTAAGAGGATCATTTCGGATGGAACATTAACAAAACATCCTAATATTGTTATCGAAGGATTCAACCTTCCATCGTTGTTAAATAATGGTGGATTTTCCATTTTAGCAAACGGTTTGTTCGGATCAGGATCACTCGGTGTGCCTTCAATACGTGCCCAACGACCTATTGTTGAACCACGTCCAACAATACTATGTAAAACAAGTGTATGGTCTAATATAACGGCATTTTCTAAAATAATTGATTCACGAATTCTAACACCTGGACCAATAGTTACATCAGCGCCTATTGATACGTTTGGTCCTAGCTAAAAAATGGAAATTAGTTTTGGTTCTACTCAATCAAATTTTTATTTTACATACCACCGCTGTAGGATGAACGTTAGCAGTTGGATGTATATACACATTTGGGAGAATATTACAAATTAAATTTCCATCACCGGCGCCATGATTTGCTAGCCTTTCCGGATGTGTTTTCCGATATAATTCCAAGTAATGTCGATTAGCATAAATTGTTGATCCAGCTGTTTTGATCTGCGACCACCAGTTATTAACCGGTAATGCGAATAGTTTTTCTGTTCCAGCGAGCGGTGTTAAAATTTCCTGTTCCCATTTTATATGACCTTGATCTTTACCATTCCCATTCAAACCATTCTGTGTTCGTTCTGTTGAATAAAAAACTGACGCAATAAATTGAAATACTTCTATTGCACATATGTAGACACCACAATTGATAAATGTTGAAACATAGGAACTCGGTTTTTCAACATAATGAGATACCATTCCAGAGCTGGCATCGAGAGCAAGACAACCATAATGTAAAGATTGCTGATGGGTTGCTTCGGTGCTCATTATTGATATCTGTAATAAGAATATTAACGATTTGTAAAAAAGGATGGCAGTGTATCTTTTATACCAAAGCTTTAGACCCTCGACTTTTATGGAAGTCATGTAATTCTTGAAGTGGAAAATCGGCACAAACATCTCCGTTTAAAACAAAAAATGCCGATGGATTTCCGGATCGAATTTGATCACGAAAATGATACATGCCTCCAGCTGTTCCTAATGATGTAAATTCTTGAAGATATCTTTAATAAAATATTGAATTATATAAACTTAATCAAAATGGAATTGAAACCCTATCACCTAATTGTAACATCAAACAAATTCTGCATATCATTAACAAATTGTTTCATTTGTGCCGATGGATAATATCCAATAATTAATACTTCTTTAAGATCTTTTAATCGTACAACTGCTTCGATGTGATGCTGGATAAGGGGTTTGCCGGCTATTGGAAAAAGTGGTTTGGGTAGATCCAACGATAACGGGCGAAATCTTGTTCCTAAAAAGAAAAACTTGAGTTTGAACAAAACAACCTTTCTAGTTACTTTTATTGTATATAAAAACCTTTTTGAGGTCCACCAATTAATATTATTGCTTTTAACATCGTAAATTTTGAATAAAATGTATTGTAAAATCAAAATGACACGACACTGATACTGATTAATGATAATGTTTGTTTTTGTGTTGTATATTTGTTGTTCATAAATTATGACATTTGTAATTCTAGTTTGTCTATTGAAAACCAGAGGGATTTATTTACAATCATGGTGAAAAAAGTGGTGATTAAAATATTCAAATTTTTTAGTTAAAATTATAACTTTTGTTATCATTTTCTTTATTTTTATATAAAACTCGTACAAAAATATGTTTTGAAATAATTGGTTTAAATATTTATAATTAAAACCCATAAAATTTGAATTAATTAACATTCATAAATTATATTCACCTTGCTCCCTTAGAACAGAACAAGGACATAAGACGACAACCATCAGTTTATCGATTGTTTTTGTCTCGATAACACCGAAAGTATAATAAAATAGGCAAAATTTTGAAAAAAGTTGTACAAAGTAAATAGTGAATTGAATTTTAAGATAATTTAATGTAAATAAAAGCATAGCCATTTATCAATGTTATGCAAAGTTTAATCTAAATCTATGATAAGAAATTTGGTTATTTCTTGTGATTAAAAAAAAATTACATAAATACAAGTGAAAAAAAATATATTGGTTAGCTATTTTTTTTTAAGTTGTTGATAATAATCTTGTGATTAATTTTGTTTTTTTTAATTAATTAATTCAGAAAAGTTTAAAAAATATTAAGTTTTTTTTGTTATTTTAAAATGAGAGGAAACAATAAAAATTAGAATTTGCGTTATCACTTCCCTTCTCCTAAAAGAATTAAATTTTATTAATGGGACTTTATTCAGGGATCATTTTCTCTTGATAAAAACAAAAGAATTTTATATTTTTGATAGATTGTTGGGCCAATTCATAAGTTAGGTTTACATTTTGAGAACGAAGGGTGATGGTCGTCTAGGGGGGCGTGTTTATTTAGCTCATTCACTTTTGACCATTGGATTGTAGGTTAAAAGCTATCAAATTTAATAAAACTGTATACATAATTTGGTTTGTTTCTGTACGATCTTGATATCGTCACTAATCATGTGCATTAAAGTGGATGATCGTTAGTCAAATGCATTTGGCAAAAAGAATTGACAAACATTTATTCCTGACTAAACCACCTGTTTACACAGTTTCTAATGTGTGTCAGATGCAGTGAAGTGTGGACCAGTTTTTTGCATTGACGAACCAGCAGATCAGATCGTTGTACTGGTAGAATTTTAGTGCGGTATTTTGTGTTGTTTATCTTTTTTCCAACGGTGTTAGAATGCAAAGAGCAGAGAGGCGCAACATAATTCACGGGGATATTACTTCTACTTAGGCGCCAAGATTTTTTTTTTAATTTGATATAAAATCGCTCACTGAAGCGAATAAACCCAAAACGAGTTGCATATCAGTCCCGGGGTGCAAGATACAGGCCTTTGAAAAAAGCAAAATCCATACAAAACTACACTGTTTTGACAAGAATTTTTTGTTTTTTTTAATTTTTTCTTTATTTCCTATGTGCTTATAAGATAAACAGATCAAAACTGTCCCTTTTACTAAATTTTGTTAATTTATCCTAAAACTAATTAAAAAAAATCCGCTTGCGCCTAAGTTCAAGTAATCTTGGCTAATTCACAAAGGGCGAATGGTTTTGTATGTTGTTAGTTTAGCGTTCAAGTTCTCTTGGTAAGCCATTTTTGCAACGTGATTATCTATTTATTTATTTGGCCACATTTCCATCATCTTTTACATAGATTGATGATGCGGTTATATGTTTCAATGTTAAGGTCGGTATATGTTCGGTGGCCTAAAATGTGGAGTAGTTTGTATAATGAATTCTTTGCGCACTTCTTTTTTACGGTTATTGGAATGGTTTTAAGCGATATTACTACGTTGCCTGTTTTGCAATGCGCGTTATACCATTTAATACTTGAAATAAAATTGTTGTACTTTCGATAAAAATAGATTTGTTTACACGTTTTCTCCACCTATCGCGTTATTTTGATTGACGGTGAGTTTCTTTTTAAATTTTTTCGTTCCTCGGATGCGTGTCTCGCAGCTCATCTCTTTCGTAAGTCAATTCTTTACATTAGTTGGGTAATAATTAAGGTCTATTTGCTAGGTTTCTCTTTAAGTGAATGCATTTTTTAGCTTTTTCCAATGTGATCAAAACACACTCTTTGGGATTAAGACTGCTGATGCCGATTGTGCCAATTTAATCGAGATAACTATTGAGAGATGGGGGTGCTGCTTTTGTATTTTATGGGCTATAAAAGGGCTGCTTTTGTATTTTATTGTAATGTTTGTGGCTAGCTAGTCAGAATTTCTTTGGAGGTGACATTATTCACTTTCACTATTATATCTTAATGATGCCGTATTTTTTATTGATGATGTTTTTAGTTATAAAGCTGTGCCATCCTGTGCGAGGAGGTGATTTGTTGGCTACGGTTCGTTATATGGGGGCTGCCCTCTGGGGGTGGGGTTGGTTCGTTGGAAAGCTTAGGTGGTGGGGGTTATATATATGTAGGTATCTTAGGCCGGAGGGATGGGATTTAGGTTATTTGAAATGACATATTTTAAGATATAATATTTTATGATATATTGTTTTATTTTTCACTCGCTTCTGCGACCCTGCAGACCTCCGATCAATAGCACTAACCCCAGTAATCAGGTAATTCTAGGTTTAGATGACTCTGAATTACTTTTGAAGCCTCGTTGCTAAGTAGAGACACTTCCTTTAGGTCGACAAAAAGTAAAATTTAACACTTTTTGTACTTTCATCGGGGGTGTAGCATGTCTGTCCTTTAATCAAATACGAACAGGGTCTGACCCTAATTTCTCAGAGTATTGCGAAGTTAATTCCATCGTTTTGAACAGCCTCACTATCGAGAATCGAGAGTTGGTGTTCAGGTGAGAGTACCATAGATCGTAGTTTTCGTCTGCATATCCTACCATATAATTCCTGGCATATTCTACCATTCCATTGGTACGTAATGTTGTTTTTTGAGGATGAGGTGACACAATTCTTCACGATTGTTGTAGTAGATGGAAATAATATTGTGCTTTAAAATATTTTTACATATTATAGGACGTGTCCAGAGTCATGCCCAGCTACAGAGTGCTTTTCAATATGAACAATGATTATTGCAATTTGTGACAGTGAGACAAATGACTATTGCTTCTTTATCCAAAAAACTGATTGAAGAAGATACACTTCACTTTTAGATTCTTGTAATGGTTCTTAATTAAAACTAGGTTTCGAGTTCTCTTGCGACATTGTCCCAACCACAGTCGTGTTGCTTGCTTCTAACTAATGTCCGCAGTATTCAATTCACAACTATAATATAATCTACTAGAAACAAATCTAAATATTGAAATATTTGGATTTTTGTTTTAAATAAAATATGTCGTTACAAAATTACAAAATGTGTCACAACAAAACATAAAATCTGTTAAGACATAGGTCACACAACAACTTGTGTTCTTTTTAAAGAATGGATAACTAAGCAATAAATCCTACCACATAGTAAAATATGAGTTATGACATAGACCAATATTTCATAATAGGACGGAGGAAATCAAAATAAAATAAAAGGAAAACAGTGAAATTTTTAAACATTTGCTGTAACAAAACTAAAATTGGGTTACCAATAGGCAGTGATCCAGATAGTAGCATATACCTTGGTCATGTGACGCACTGTCATCTTCAATAACTTCATCTCATAACCTCATCTTCACTAAAGCCCACCTATAGTTAAATCAAGGCTCCTTTCTTCATAATTAAGGAATATCTTATAACTAAAATTGTTGGTGCTACCGTTGACTGAATAGAGTTCATCCGCTAACACCCCTAAAATATCACATTGGTTAGCGACATCTCACAGTATGTGATATCAAAATCTAAAAGATTAAAATTTGTTTAGTACAAATCAACAAAAAACTCCAATTAGAGCGTAAGACAAAAAAATAATAATGACTCACGTCGTGAGGTTGTATATCAAACTTCTTTGCTGTTAAAATCCCAACAAAATATCCCATATTTATTTATAGATGATGAACACATATATGTACATATATTCAAAGTATTAATATATATCAGAAATCCATAGATAACTGCATTCTCATTGATCATTAATAAAAACCCTGTTATACGCATCGTTGATTATATAAAAATTATTCATCTTTTCTCTTTTTTCTCTCTTCCTTCTTAAGAAACTTTTTTTATAAACAACAAAGTTGAAATAAAAAACAAGTGATTAAAACAACAACAAAAAATTTAATACAAAAGAGCGAGAAAACAATAAACCACGCGAGTTTTTTGTTTTTATTTCTTTTTTTCCAAGTGACGTATGCATTTTTTTTAATTTAAAATTATTGACCATTACAAAAAATAATAACAAAAGTCAATATAAAAAAAAATTCTAAATCTCACCGGCATTTCTCTCAATCTCTTTATTTCTCATTGTTGTTGTTATTATTATTTTTTTATTATATACAAGCAATGTCATTTGAATAATCGTGTAGACTCGTATCAAATCGACTGTATTTTTTTTAATAGTTTTAATAAAAAGAGAAAGATAATAAATTTTTTTTAAGAAAATTTATTGCATCCCTTTTTTTTACTTCTATTTTCATTTTCACATAGTAAAGAAGTCGTAAGAATTCTAATCAATATATTTTTAAAAAAATTGCTTTATTTAAACTTAAAATATTAAAATAAATTTAATAAAGTTAACCAATAAGTTTTTTATGTAACAAAATGTTGGAATATGTGAATTAATCAAGTTTTTTGTTTTTAATCGTTTGGATATCAAAGTGCATTAATTCATTCTACCTAGGTAGTGTTTAGAATTTTTGTTTTAACATGTAAAGAATAATGGTAGAATAAATCGTTGAAATTTCAATTTTTCAAACAAATATGTAAAAAATAAAAGATGAGTTATTAAATTGTTAAAATAAAAAAGTTAATTAGTTTATGGTTTAATTCATAAGTATAAAAATTATACGATATTACAGTTTTTATTTAAATCAAGTGTCAAAATATTTTGTGTTGGTTTTATACTACACGATAATAGTGTAATATTAGAAAATTGTGATATTTTGTTTTTATTAATGAATATATTATATAGAAAAATTTGGTTATGAAAGTATTTAATTATAAAAAAGGGAAATAATAATTTCTTTGTGAAAAGAGAACAACATCGGAAAATGGATAGAGAGAGTCTTGCAGAATGGGCAAAAGATAAGCCCTTGAGTATACTTCAATTAGATCCAGCTGATCGTGCAGTTTTAAGAATTGCAGGTAAGATTTTTTTTATGTGGTTTATGTAGTGGTGGTGTTGAGTCAAGTGTAAACCAAATTGTTTAGATACAGTAATATTTAACCCTAGATATTATTGTTCATATAATTATCATGTTTAGATTTGAGAGATATAATTTCTAAACGTTTGTTGTTAATGTTGTAACTCTCATAATATTCAGTTTTGGTTGATTATATTCATTGTTTTTAATGCAAGTTTTGCGTTTATTTTGTACACAAAAAAATAGTTGTTTCATTTAAAACTTATATATGGAGTTAAATATTTAGCGTGTGCTATTGATTTTTATCTTCAATCCTAGTGCTTAGGGATATCCAAATATTTTAGGTTAAAATATTAATGGTTTCTGGGTTTGTTTGGTATACTTTAGGGGTAAATATTTTGTAACTTTTAAATATGTATGTAAAACAGGTCTATAAAATATCGCCATCGGTTAAAATTTAACATGTTTTTGGAATTTGTTGTCAAATGATTGCAATCTTTCTATAATTTGTAAACTACGTTTTGCATTGTTATTTATGTTTTAAAATTTTTATTTAGTTGAAGGTCAATGAGTTGCTTGAATCGAAACCAATTTCCGTAGGCATTCATCATTCCGAGCTTCCTTCAACTGCATAAATAAAAAATTTAATGCTCTTTTTATTTTATGCTATGAAAAAACTACATACTTAATAGTAAAAATTTGGTATTAATTTTTGGCTTGATGTAATTGTTAATATCGATGCTAAATGTTCTTCAGTCAATCTGGCTCGCTTCGAATTTTTATCTTCATTTGTGAAAAAATGTGTTCACATATTTTATATATGCGTATAACGAAATGTCGAGTTCTTGGGCAACGATCTGTAGATAAATAATCGTAAAATTCTGGAATACCAATTTCCTTATATTTTTGGTTTAATAGCGTTTCGCATCGTGCAGAAATTGCAGTGCAGAAACTCCTCTAGCAGAAATTTTTAGGGGTTTAAATATGGCCCTGATAAGGTTTGCTCTAGTTTGATAGGGCCCTGATCATGAGGGGAAAGGTTTTTTCCCAATCAGGCTCTGATTGGAACAGTCGGATCAGGGCCTGATCAAGTTCGCCATATAAAAATAAATAGGGCAAACTCTAGTAAGATATTTTGTATCAGGCCCTGATCAGCACCTAACTAGGGGTTAAATATGAAAAATAATATCAGGGACGGATAATTATCCAAATAAGGTTAACCCTAAAAAGGTATTCTAATTTAGGCCCGGAACAGGTCCACATCAAATTACCCTGTTGTTGTTGTTGTTGTTGTTGTTGTTGTTGTTGTTGTTGTTGTTGTTGTTGTAGCGACGAGTTGTGGTGCTATTCTTCCGGCTCCAAGTCCAGATTCAGGATCTCTGCTACAGCCCTTGGGCGGTACCACAGATCTTCCTCCGTCAGGTCGGTTGGTTTCTCTGGACAATTGAAAAGGTGGTTAGCATCATGTGGCGTGCCCTCACATATGGGACAATGGTCAACAATTTCCTGGTAAATTCTACTCATGTAGTTATGTAAGATGCGTGACCAACCGGATCTTAACTGCGCTAGGATGGTTCTGGTGCTGCGTGGCAGTTTTACCTCTTCGGCAGCGACTTGTGTTGGTTTGCTATTAAGAACTCGATTCGGGGCGTAGTTCTTTATTGTGTCTTCAACGGTTTTGGTATGTAGATTTTTCAACCCCCTCTTATACGTAGGCTCATCGATGTTATTTATATCTTGATTGCTTTTAACATCTTGTAGGAAGCATTTTGCAGTCCTTCTTATGTCTCTAGGTGGTGTGGTCATGGATAAGGTGTCATTGCAGGGATGCTGCTCTCTATGACAGGACCAAAGATATTGTTTGGTAAGCATTTCGTTGTGTTCACGGACCGGCAATATGTTACATTCCTCGTGTAGGTGATATCCGTGGGCCATCAAGTGACATCCGGTTGCTGTACGCAAGGCTGCGTTCTGTGTTATCTGTAACTTATTCCAGTGGGTGTCAGCGACTTGGGGTGTCCATATGGGAGTAGCGTAATATATGAAAGGCCTTCCTATAGCTTTATAGGCCGTTATTATTGTGTCTTTATCTTTACCCCACGAACTACCCGCTAGAGCTTTCAGTGCGTTATTCCTGTTTTTAAGTTTTTTATTTACTTGTTGAGCATGAGCGTTGAATTTAAGTAGTGGATCGAATGTTACCCCCAGCAGTTTTGGATTTTTGACAGTAGGAATTAGTATGTTGTCAATGCAGATATTGAGTGTTGTGTTTACCTCCTTCGTCCATGTGGTGAAAAGTGTGGAAGTTGACTTTTCAGTGGACGGTTTCAGTGGACAGTTTCGATTGCCCTAATAGGGCTTGCCATTTATGACGCTGATCACACCCTGATTGTATTCAGGCTTTCCCTAACTAATTTCTGTTTGGGCCCATTTGCAAATTATCGTCAATATTTTCAATGTCAACAGACATCGGAGAGCAAAAAATATTGAAATGAGATTAGACTCATTACTTTGAAAATCTGAAAACCTCTATTAAAATCGTCTGCCCACATTTACAGTTGTTTTTCATATTTTAACCTGAATCTTTTAGCAAAAGAGTCTTACAACTAGAAAAATTGCATAAATTTTCTCTTTTCAATTGTATTTTCCATAGTATATCTTTTGTTTTAATGGATTTATTTGTTTTTGGTCATACAACGAGATTATAAGCATGTTTTTACACTGAACCATAATATTGAGTTGACTGAGATGGTCATTAATGTCAACTGAGAAAGCCAAATCTTGTATCCAATCAACTTTTTTAGTTCAGAGCAGTCATAATATTCCCTACACTGAAAGAAAAAGATCTTTCCCTACAACCTCTTTTGTGCCAACCGAATGTTTTCTGTCACCATAACCTCAATTTTGGTTGTCTTTTCTTCAAAAAACAAATTTGAAGAAGCTACAACCCAATTTAAGGTTATTGTGACAGAAAACATTCGGTTGGCACAAAATAGGTTGTAGTGACCGAATTTTTTCTTTCAGTGTAGGCCCTCACTGATTTCATTTGATGATTACCACATGTTTTATATGTACTTCGTGAGGCGCCTGTCCTTGACGAATCCGAATGCTTTTGTGCTGCCATTTTCCTCGATACGGCCGCTTTTTCGTTCGGCAAGCTCTAAAAAATGACGATTGTCCGGGATCTTGTAAATTTTTTTTTAACTTTGGGGGTGGAAATTTGTTTTTAGAACACGAGGGTAACCTTGTCCGACAAAAAATTGTCTGCTGTTGTCGAGTCCGACAATTAAAACATACGAACTCGACACTGAAACATTTTTGTCGGACAAGGTTACCCTCGTGTTCTAAAACAAATTTCCTCCCCCCATAGCTAAAAAACATTGTACTAACAAATTTACAAGATCCCGTACAATCGGCATTTTTCGGGGATTGCCGAACGAAAAAGCGGCTGAATCGAGGAAAATGGCAGAACAAGAGTTTTCGAACGAGTCAACGACAGGCGCCTGACGAAATATAAAATATGTGGTAATCATTAAATGAAATCGGCGATGGCCCTGGGACTATAATCTTTAATTTCGAAAAAAATTACGATTTCGTCCAACGGCTGCAAAAATATTCTAAAAACTTATGATTTGAAGGGCAACGCACTTCGGTATAACATGGCAAATCTTCGTAATAATATTCCACATCTTTTAACAATGCCATTAATGCTCGATGGTTTAAGTCACGTGCTCGAATAAGTTTAACGATTTTAGCAACTTTTTTAAATACAATATCAATTTTAATTATCTTTGAACATAAGACCAGCCAGTTTTGAAAAGATCTGTTATGTTGGGTTTGAACATAATATTTTAGTCTGCCGACGACACCATGTATACCTGCTTTCATAGAACGGGTTGTTGTCAAAAAAGGAATTTCTAAATAAACCAGGTTATGCATTGGAAGATCATATTTTTTAATAACAATAATAAGTACATTTTGTATTTTGAGATTATTTTTGATAAATCAATTTTTATGCATTTTTTAGTTAAAACGCTGTCGAAAAAGCGGCCTGAGGGCCACAACAATTTATGCAGCGGGCCATAAGTGGCCCGCGCGCTGCGAGTTGGACATCACTGCTATAAGATAACTTGCTTAAATCATTAACCAACCAACCCGGTTGTAGTAGATCCAATCTCTTGTAACCTGATTAAAAAATTATAACGTAATCAAATTTTTTTCCATATTCCATAATTGCGGCTCCCCGACTAGAAATTAGATCAGTATAGGGTCCGATCCGGATCAGGATTGCCTGAAGACTGATCAGGGATGAATCAGGCCTCCTGATCCGGACATGATGAAAAATCGTCACGCCGTACAGGATCCGTACAGGATCCGTTTAAATGATCCATGCCGGATCCATTTCAAAGATCCATTCCGGATCCATTTCAAAGATCCATTCCGGATCCATTTCAAAGATCTATTCCGGATCTATCTTAAAGATCCATGCCGGATCCATTCAACAGTTTCATGTCCGGTCTGGTCAAGAGATCCATACCAGATCCGTTCAAACGTTTAGAATTAATTTTGTTCTTAAATATTAATTTGACATTAAATAAATGAAAAAAATATTACCATTTTTCCTTAATTTTGTTCATAATTTCAAGTACACTTCAAATGCTTATAAATTTAAACACTCAGAAAAAAAAGATAGCTTATTTAACGTAAAGTATATGTAAATTTAACTGAAAATGACGTACGAATTGAGCCAGCTCCGCTAGTAAACTATATAATATATAGTTTACTTATAATATAGTTTATTTATAATATTTAGTTTAAACTATAACTATATATAAGTAAACTAAACAAAATTGACTAAGTAAAATCTACTTAAAAGCAAGTAAAACATTTTGCGCTGTTATGCTACTATTATGCTACCATCTTGTCTCACTAAAAGAATGAAAAAAATTTAGTTTTCTTGCAATTATTAATCGTTTTTTTATCAATTCAGGGTGAGAGAATTTTATACACGGCAATGATTAACTGTAAAGATAAAATGCTATTTATTATTAATATTTATTTTGGACTTAACCCGGATTCAATCCCCAGACCTCTGTGTGCAAGGCAGCAGCATTAACCATTCGTCTATCTAAATAATTATTTACATCAATTTATTTATGAATATTATGTTGATGCTTAAGTTTAGGACGTTCGAAGGTTCGATTCACAGACTGACCACTATTTATTTTTATTATTTTTTTAAAATAACATAAAAATGATTCCTTTTTATTCATAAAAATTCAATTTCACAGCATTTCAATTTATCGATACTGTAGTTATTTTAAAATTATATAGACCTAAACATTCCGACAATAATAATAATGTAACTAAGGTAACACAGAAATAACAATTATATATATGTCAAATTCTTTTTGCCAAAACATTGTTCTGACATTTTTTGCTCTCAGATCAATTTATTATTTGACATTACGTGTTTTATTTGGTCAAAAAAAGTGAGTTTTCACCCTAAAAAGATTTTTTTGAATCTAGATTTTTAGGTATAGAGCAAAACATAAAATACAATAAAAAAAAAAGAAATACATATATCTCTCAAAATTAGTAAACAAACAAAACGCCACGCCAAAACGTAAGAACATGTGCTGCATAAATTGACAGCTATACATATTGTAACGTTTCTTTGCCGAGTTACAATTATTTAGTTCGATCACTAAATCAGGAATTTTAAAACACAATGGATTTTCTAAACGTTATAATTTTATTCGTTCAAGATTTTACAATAAAAATATTTCTCCTATTACTATTCCCCTTTTAGTTCTTCTTGTACTAACAATATTTCACCACTTATAATTCTTTTATACTTGTTCACAATATCACTTTTAACTTTCTACTTATAAAACTGTTAATTTTAATCCGCCTATATCACTGCTAAATTTTTATACTACTTGTATCGCTAACAATTTTATACTGGTTGTATCCTCGAACAACACCTTTTATATATACTACATGAAATAGCCTCGAAACTGCTGTAATGTTCTAGATAGAACACACCCTTTTTTTTTCCTTTATCAACAATAAGACGATCTTCAAATATTGACACCTAGGTGTGAAATCTATTCTTTTCAATTGTTTTATTTACCAATTTTTATTTCGTTAACCAATCCATATTCGATAAAACAAATACTTCCTATTAAATGTTTACTTTGGTTGCATTGTTACCTTTTGTATCTTTTGATTTTTATATTTGTAGAACTAACGAGAATTTTCTTGAAAGTTCTATTGTTTTTGTGTTCTATCATCTTCCATAATCGTCACATTCTCCCCCACTTATTTCTGTTCGTCCCGAATAGAATCTAAATCTCCCCCTCTGTAGGGTGCTAATCTTTCTAGATGAACGACTTTTGGTTTCGCTCGTTGACCTTTCTTTATTCGATAATCGACATCGTTTAATTTTGTTATGATGGTATAAGGTCCTTCCCAAGATGTTTGTAGTTTTGGAGATAGTCCTTTTCTCCGCTGTGGATTGTGTAGCCACACTAGTTGTCCTTCCTCAAATCCTTTGTTGTTTGCGCGAATGTCATACCGAGCCTTCATTCGATCACTGGATATCTGTGCTTTCTGTCTGACAAACGTGTGTACCTCCTCAAGTTCTTTTTGAAGTTTATTAACATAATCTTGTACACATAATGTTGACGATGGAATAATCCCAAACTTCAGATCACCAGGTAGCCGTAAATCATTTCCAAAAATGGTTGTAGCAGGCGTCGTTTTGGTTGTATCATGCACTGCTGATCTATAAGCCATCAAGAATAACGGAATATGACGATCCCAATCACGTTGATTCTTGTTCACTACTTTTGCTAGATATTTCTCAAGAGTAGCATTAAATCTTTCAACCATGCCATCTGATTGGGGATGTGAAGCAGTTGTTCTAGTTTTATTAATTCCAAGCATCTGACAGATTTCTTGAAATATGGTAGATTCAAAATTTCTTCCTTGATCTGTGTGAATTTCCATCGGTACTCCGTAGCGACTTATCCAATTGCTAACTACTGCTTCAGCGATCGTTGTTGCTTCTTGGTTTGGTATTGCACACACTTCTGGCCACTTGCTAAAACAATCCATTATGACTAGCACATATTTGTTGTTGTTATCAGAAGTCGGAAATGGTCCAGCTACATCCATCGCAATTCTCTCGAATGGTGCTCCTACATTATACTGCCTCATGTTACCACGGCTTCTTCTTGCAGGTCCCTTTGCAGCCGCACATTGATCGCATGCTTGACACCATTCCACTACCGATTGACGTGCTCCTGACCAATAAAATCTACGCCGTACTTTAGCAAGGGTTTTGTTAATACCCAGGTGACCGCCACTGGTTCCTTCATGATATTCCTTTAATACTTGAGGTATTCTTATTTTGGGAACTACTATCATTGATTCTTTAACTGATCCGTCAGGACTTTCCCAAATTCTTTTCAAGCATCCATCTTCAATACAGAGGCTGTCCCATTGTGCCCAATATGCCTTCAATGTTTGACTTTTATCGGCAATCTCACTCCATGTAGGTTTTTCTCCCTTTTCCTTGCACTTTATTATTGGTGTCAAGCTCGGATCTTCCAGTTGCTCCTTCCTTACGACTTCAGGTGTCCAGTCTTCACTAGGAAGCACTTGCAGAAGCCTGACATCAATAATGTTTTCCTTACTCTCCACCCGACTACAGTGCTTGCATTCCATCTGGCATGGCCTTCTTGACAATGCATCTGCATCTCCATGTGCACTTCCGCAGACGATTGTTTCGGTATTAGGTGACAGCTTTTCGCGATGTTCCAATCTCATGCTTGATTCTGCACTATTCATCTGAAGAGCCAACTCTACGTTACCATACTTGAGTACTCCATTTCCAGCGTCTATTACAAATCCATTCGGCCTCATGAAGTCCATGCCCAAAATTACTTCATCAACGATGTCTGCCACTAGAACTTCATGCTGAAAGTGCGTATTTCCTATTTTTATATCAGCAATTTTGCTTCCCCTGATAGTTGCACTTTCCCCTGTTGCTGTTTGTATTCGATATTTTTCTGCTGGTTGTAATTCCCCTTTTAGTAAATCTGTACGGACTATTGTGCGAGTTGCTCCAGTATCTAGTGTAATGGTACAGTTGTTGTCATCAATTTCAGCTCCAATCGTTAGACTGTCACCATTCCTTGCGATTCTTGAAATAGGGATGGAGATTATGGGGCATTCGGCTGTGGGAGCCAGCTTACGCCCTTCAAAGCTGACTCGTTCCAATTTTACTGTTTCGACCTCTCTCGTTTGAGCTTCTTCTTCAGATGATCTCCGTCTCATTAGTGATGTTGGTCTTCCCCGTTTTCGTCTGACCTCTCTGCATTCTCGCGATATGTGACCAAGTTTGTCACATACCCAACATCTTATTCTACCGTTAAATTCTCGGGATCTTCTTTGGAGCCTAAAACTATCCTCTTCTTCCATTTCTACACGGCGTACTTTAATTGTTGGTTTGACAATTGCTTGTGCTGTCTCACTAGCCAACGCACAAGCTATTGTTTCAGCAAACGTAGCTTTAGGTGTCATCACAGCTGACTTTCGCGTCTCTGGATCTCTTATGCCGTCGATGAACGCATCTATCTTCATTCTTTCCATATAGTCTGGTGATGTATTTCCATGTGCCATATGTACCAGACGTTCGATCGCAGACGAAAACTCTTGCAAACTTTCTCCAATTCGCTGATAGCGACCCTTCAACTCAAGTCTGTATATCTCCCGCTTGTGGTCACTACCATACTTGCGATCTAAAGCTTTCATGATCTCATTGTAGCTCCTTCGATCTTGTTCTGGAACTGCTTGTATTGTTTCTGCTGCTTCACCCTTCAGAGCCACTATTAAAGCTGCCACACGATGTGTTTCGTTCCAACTGTTCTGATCAGCTGCCGTTTCAAATTGGAATTTGAAAATGCCAAACGATGATGTACCATCGTATGGTGGCGGTTTTAACTTCATGCTTTGTGTTTGTTGAACCGTGTGAATTGTTTTACCATTAATTTCAACATCTTGAAGCCTTTTTTCAAAATTCACAACCATTGATTGTACTTTCTGGTTTTCGTCGAGAACTTTCTGCTCCAATTGCTTTACTTCTTGTTGTACTTTCTCGACCTCTCCATGGAATGTGTTTGAAATTTGAAGAATCTTTTCTTCCATTAATTGCTTCATTTCTTCTCGATTTGTTGCCAATTGTTTATCGATGTTTGCAGACTGTTGATTGATGGTTATGGACTGCTGCTTTATTTCTTCTCGACTTGCAGCTAATTGTTGATCGATGTTTGCAGACTGTTGATTGATGTTGACATCTAACTTTTTCATTTCATTACTCATGCTGTTACTTTGCAAATCTAACTTTTTGTTTATAACCTCCATGTTTGCCTTTACATCTGCTCTCATGTTGAAACTCATTTGCTCCATCAAAGCCATTAACTGTGCAAAGTCGTTGTTTGCTGGTACGACTTGCCTCGTTGCTTCAACAGCACCATCTTTATCTTCACTATTTCCTGCATCTGGATTTTCATCTGCTTCTTTTTGCCCAAAACGATATTTTTCTGGATCCAATCCAGCTGCTTCTATAGCTTTTATTAATCGTTCTTTCAACTCATTCTTCGTTCCCGTTGTTGAAAGATTCCTTTTCTCCAATTCGCTCTTCAGATCTTGAACTTTTAATCCATTCAAATCCATCTTATTTCCCAATTTCACTTCTGACACCAGTTGTAACGTTTCTTTGTCGAGTTACAATTATTTAGTTCGATCACTAAATCAGGAATTTTAAAACACAATGGATTTTCTAAACGTTATAATTTTATTCGTTCAAGATTTTACAATAAAAATATTTCTCCTATTACTATTCCCCTTTTAGTTCTTCTTGTACTAACAATATTTCACCACTTATAATTCTTTTATACTTGTTCACAATATCACTTTTAACTTTCTACTTATAACACTGTTAATTTTAATCCGCCTATATCACTGCTAAATTTTTATACTACTTGTATCGCTAACAATTTTATACTGGTTGTATCCTCGAACAACACCTTTTATATATACTACATGAAATAGCCTCGAAACTGCTGTAATGTTCTAGATAGAACACACCCTTTTTTTTTCCTTTATCAACAATAAGACGATCTTCAAATATTGACACCTAGGTGTGACATCTATTCTTTTCAATTGTTTTATTTACCAATTTTTATTTCGTTAACCAATCCATATTCGATAAAACAAATACTTCCTATTAAATGTTTACTTTGGTTGCATTGTTACCTTTTGTATCTTTTGATTTTTATATTTGTAGAACTAACGAGAATTTTCTTGAAAGTTCTATTGTTTTTGTGTTCTATCATCTTCCATAATCGTCACAATATGTAAATTTTACTATTATTTTAAGTAAAATTTACGTTTTATATGACTTTAATACTCGAAGTCATACGTAATTTTCAAACTATGAAAACGTAAATTTAAAGATGCCTTAGTAAAAAGTACGTATCATATAAGCGATTTCCAGCATACTTAAGTTAATCTCTTTGGGTAAATAGTGGATTATATATACGCGTGTGTATAAGTATGTTTAGCACTATTTGCCATGTAAATTTAGCATTTTTCGACGGTTATGTTTTACAAAATTGTTAAGTAAATGTAACGACCATTAGGTAACTTTGTTTTCATCTTTCAAAATTTACTGTTTCAGTAGTAAATTTATTTTCAAAAATTTTACAATTCCAATTTTGCTTTATTAACGTGGCACAGGATAGTATTACTTAAATTATCAATACTTTGCACTAGTAAATTTTAGAAAAACGTACGTTGTTTACAATTTTGGAGTTACTATAGCGCATAAGTAACAAACGCATCGTTTTTTTTTCTGAGTGCAGCAAGTTTGTTAATTATTTTTTATTTTTATTTTATTTAGTCCAAGTTTTGGCATTATTGATGATTTTTCCAATGGTATCATAAAACTCTTTGTCACATAGGCTCTTATGAAGGTATGGATCCAAGTTTGGATTCGAAAACTAACTTCACCCATACCTGCTTTAGATCACTTGTCATATTTCAAATAGAATAATTTTTGAGCAACATAATAAGTATTTCACCAATTACTGCTAACAAAAAACATTTGGAAATTCTTGAGTAAAGAGGAGATGCAAGATAAAAATTTAAATTATATGCTTTAAGGTTAATAAGCAAGATCCCTCACAACTGTAAGTTTGACAATGCTGTTTTCGATTCTACAATGAATTTGTACTTATAAGTACAAAATATTAAACAATTAAATAGATTCAGTCTACAGTTAATTATTACAGTTAAGTATATTATAATTAACTTTTTAAAAAGTTATTAAAAATTCGTGAAGAATGAGAAAATTTTTTGCACAAAAAAATTTTAAGTTAAGTACCCGAGCAGAAATTTGTCAGGGCTCAAGTAAGGCCCTGATCAAGTTTGCCCTAACCTGGATCAGGCATTGGTAGGACAGCCTGATTGGGCCCTGATCATGAGTGTAACGCTTTTACCCTATCAGGTCCTGATTGGGATTACCGGATCAGACCCTGATTGGGATAATCGGATCAGGCCCTGATTGGGATATCCGGACCAGACCCTGATATATATTTATATATTATATACATAAATTAATCAAATTAAAATAAAAAAATTACAATGGAAAAAATTAAAACATACATACCACCTTAATGACTATTATTATAGTCTTTCAGCCGAGAAGCTATAACTAAAATATACATGAAACGATTTTACCTATATATTTCTAAAATGGATAATACTCTAGTGAATTTTAACCAATTGAAATTTCAGCTAGGGGTCAAATACGAGAAACCTGATCCGGACCGGATGTATTCAAATAAGGTTAACCCTAAAAGGGTATTCTAAATCAGGCCCTAAACAGGCCCACATCAGCTTGCTCTAATAGAGATTGCCCTTGTAGGACTGACCAGGCCCTGATCACGACCTGACTGTATTCAGGTTTTCCCTAACTAATTTCTGCTCGGGTAAATGTACTATTATGACGTCGATAATATAATCAAAATAATAATTCAGTTATACCATTAATAACGAATTTATTGTTTAATGAGCAATATATTATATACAGAATGGATCAGGTAAAAAACTAAATTTTGTATTATTATCCAGTTCAGGACATCGGATAAGATGAGTTTTTTCGATCAGAAACTGATCGTATGACTGGATCAACGGATAAAGTACTGCACGCTGATCAGTAACTGATCAGATAGCCGGATCAACGGATAAAGTACTGCACGCTGATCAGTAACTGATCAGATAGCCGGATCAAGGGAAACGGTACTGTACGCTGACCAGGAACTGATCAGATAACCGGATCAAGGGAAACGGTACTGTACGCTGATCAGGAAATGATCAGATGGCCGTATTACGGAAAATCTGATCCGGATCTGATCATAATCCGGGTTCCCTGAACTAATTTCCAGTCGGGTCTCTGTCATGCGTTAAAGAAATATTTTCAGTTTAAACTTTAAAGTTTTAATTAAATTCTTTTAATTTGTCTTCTATATAAATTTTAGTTCCTTCAACGTTTTTTTTATAGAGGGAGGTGGAAGAGTTGTCCCGCATCTAAACTAGCTGGAGATTGGAGAAGCAGAGATATAAATATATATTACGCTAAATCCTGTTTTTGTTATAGAAAAACTGACGTAGATATCACTGTAGGTTGAACTATTTTATCGATTCTGAGCTCCTTATATCTAATGAGGTCGATTTGAGTAACGTCTTTTGGTAAGGGAAGTGCTGATAAGGGAAGCGCCATACAATGTCAAAGCAGTTCCAGAAAATCTGTTCTATCGTTTCAGCTTCAACGTGGCAGAATGTAATGTGTATCTGTCAGAAGTGACTAGACCTATTTAATTGAGATGGCGGTTGGTTTGACCGTGTTCTGCTGTGACTATAGAGTACGTTTGGTATGAATTTTGAGTGATTTAAATCAGATATAAAACACTTTGATTTTTTTTAATAAAATCATTGAGTCTATAAAACTTTAGTTTTTAATATTGTAAACCAAGCTTTGACCAGAAATAAAGACTTTGTGCTAAAATTAGTCGAACAGTTAAATCAAACCTCAGTCGATGCCTTGCCGAGTACTTAAATTTATAAAGTTTGTCCCAATGAATAGATTAACTAACTCTTGATTCAAGTCTTATTTTAAAACATAACAAGCTTTACCGAATGACCTGACCAAGCTTAAAAAACGATCGATTAATGAGCTACCAGGAATTGATTTTTGCAATTAAAAAACAATTTTGAAACGCAATAGTTCGCCGATCAACAGGATTAGGTAAATGACGGTCTATCCGATGATTGATTTCGGTAGATCTTGTATAACATTTAATGTTTCTCTTTTTAAATTGGATTAAAAATATACCGATAACAACATATTTTTAAATCTAAAATGTTGGACGTCTTTTTTTTTTTAATAAAATGTGTGGTGTAATGTGTAGTATAGGATTTACAATATGTGTCACAACAACATATAAAAACCTTTTGAGACCAAGGTCCACAACAACATGCTCTCTAAGGTGTTGATGTACGCAAATTTGGTTTTATTCATATTTTTTATTATAGAAGGGAAAACCAAACAATAAATCACATATAAAATTTGACATAGGCATATAAAAATAAAATAATTAATTTTATTGACATAAAATAAAAATAAAATAAAAGATAAGTGAACAGCAAATTTGTATTAACAATTTGCAGGAACAAAACTAAAATATGGTTACCAATAATCCAGCTAGTGGCATATTCCCCGATCATACGACGCACTTCCTTCCTCAATGATTAAAGCCCATACATAGAGTTCTATGAAGGCTCGATTCTTCGAGTAAGCAATAACGTGGCATCATCATTGAATACTTCATAGCTAAGATTGAGGGCCCTACCGTTGACTGAATAGAGTTCATCCGCCAGCACCCCTAAGATATCACCTTGGCTAGTGATATCTCACTGCTACTGCCAGTGGTATATAATATTTCACGTTAGCTCGTATGTCAATAGCAGGGACTGGAGTACGTGGGGTTGTCACACCCGTAGAGCAAAAATAAAAAAAATTTACAAATAAAAAAAAATGCTGTTTTCTAGACTCTCGCTTTTATCATAGTTCTCTGTTGTGTTCCTATTCTCAACTTCGACTAACACATTTGAGCGAACTCTTAGTCAATCCAAAGCATGGTGCTAGCCCAAGGAATTTCGCTAACACATTTCTGCGCTAAAGAGTCCGCTACCCCAATACATTGTACCCCTGTGTGATCAAATGCCAACACAAGTATGACGCAGTTGATGTTTGCAAGTTATTGTAGATGCTCGATAGTTAATGTAGACTAGGGAGTATCCCGCGGGCTCCGACTCCCCCTTCCCCCTACCCCTGCATGCCAACACTCTCTCCCTCTTTTCTTCGGGCTTTGATACAATTACTATCCATCAGAATCCAACCTCTTCCAATTCTGGATGCATTTTCTGCTTAACTAATTTTACAAAAATACATAATGAGGTATACTATAAATTTTTATATGATATATATTTCGAATTGTTTCGTCAGGCAAGTTCAATTACATATGGATGGAAATAATAATAAAAAAAAATACTGAAATAGCAGCTTTTGATTTTCCTTATTTTATTTACAGAAAATGAAACTATGCAAAAATAATGATGGAAAACAAATATTATATGATTTTTAGCACTACCTGTCTAATAAATAATTAGTTATCTTATTAATATAGAAATTATATAAATTTGAACGAAACGGCTAAAAGACAATAGCAATAATTTTAAAAAACTACATTATCGATAAATTTAAAATTTAAATGCCGTAAATTGAATTTTTATGAATAAAAAGCAATAATTTTTATGTTATATAAAATAAAATAAACAACAACAATAAAAATAAATATAGGGTCCGCGTTGAACCCTGGACCTTTCCAACAACCCTCTACGTCGATTTTGACAACGAAATTTTGTCCTGAGTATTTCGAACTTCTTTTTATTAAATCTATTTAAATAATTAAATTTATAAAAATGTATATTATAACACAAACTGTTTTTTTTACCCAACATATCAAAAGTTTTCAACGTACATTCTTTTAAAAAGTGTCAAAAATCTATATTTTTCTATGCTGTTATGTTTCAACTATAGAACGATTTTCTGGTTCTGATTCCTGCCGCAATATGTTTCTGATTAATTTAAGTTGACGTAAGTAAAATTAAATCTATTCCGTTCCAACCAATTAATTGTAATAAAGATTAAATCTTGTAATTCATTCATTCACTTTACTATTTAATATATAAATTATTCCTAAAAAAATAGAATGTGTTATGAAACTTTCGAAATTCTAACATTTTTTCATAATACATATCTTGTGACTAATTGAAAATCAAAAAAAAATTAAAACAAAAATTACCATTCAATTTCATTCAAAATCAAACAAAAATATTAAAAAAAAGATATTCATTCCTTCTTAAAAAAAATTAAAACAAATGGTACAACAATCACCAACAGAAAATAGAAAAAATGGAAAAAAACAACAAAAAGTATAAAAAAACGGAATAGCCACGAAACATTTCTTCTGAAAAACTGAAGAAAATATTGTAAATGTCATAAAACTCCCCTGAATGTATTCTAAATTGTACTTCGTATTGACGTCACACTGTCCTAAAAGACAATAACAATAACTTAAAAAACTACATTATCGATAAATTTAAATAGCGTAAATTGTCCGCAGCCTTTGACTATGTTTAAATCACTCATATTGAAAGAGAAATATATACTCAAAAAGTAGTTTTTGTTTCTCCTTATTTTATTTCACAGGAATAAAATTATGGAAAATAATGATCGGAAAACCACTATTATATGATTTTTAGCACTTTTTTAAGTTGATTTAAGTTAATTTTCTTGTTAATATCGAAATGATAATAATTTGAACGAAATAGGAAAAGACAGTAGCAATAACTTTAAAAACTACATTATCGATCAATTTAAATGTTGTAACATCGTTTACAGTCCATTAATAAATTACGTTCTAAATATAATAAATTCTCAAATTTAATATCGGGAAATTAAGTTGGTTCATTTATTTCCACCTATAAAATTTCAATTTGTTTGAAATTTTCAATTCTCGTAGCGATTAAACAGAGAATTATATAATGCTCTGTTTTTATATTATCTTTCGTCGTCTCGCTTAAGCGACCTTGCACGTCTTTGATCAATAATACACCACTCACCAAAAAAAAAGAAAAGAACGAATTTTGATGTGCAACAAACAGAGTTTAAAACTCTTCTTATATCACTAATTTACTCCGTTGTTTCAAAAATAATTCGTAGTAATATTAATTTATTGTGTAAGTGTTTAAAGCTTTATTTTATTTTTCGAGTCAAAGTTTACATTTGCGAGAGAATAAAATTCATTAAATACGAACCCAGTACAACGTTTTATCCTTCCGACAGAGTCACATGTATTAATTTAAATTATTTTTTTTTTTTAAATTCATTAGTAAAACAAGTTAAACGAAAAAATAACAATGAATTTTATTTTATTGTACCTTTAATTTCAAACAATTAAATAAATTTTATTCAATTTCGATGCCTATTTAATTTGTTGATATTTTGAAAATTAAATGACCTACAATGAAGAACGTCAAAGTTCTAACTACTAAAACTAATGAGAATTAGTACCAAGAACCAAAAAACAATTATAAAAAATACTTATTTTTTTACAATGGAAATTTAATTCAATTTAATCATAGTAACCTTTGCCTTTTGCAATATTCGAGAGAGGGACATGCGCATTAATTTGAATGTATTGTTTTTTTTTATAATTAGAGCGAACATGTTATTTTTATATTTATAAAATACAATCCAAATTATTCATTTACAATACAATACAATCAAATAAATTGTTTCTGGCATTTAAATATAGGTTTATTTTTGTTTTTTTTTTACCACAATTGTGTGCGTTATTAGCCTTAATAGAATAAACAGCTGTTAATTTTATTCTGTTATATTCACTGCTGCAGAACACAATAAAACGTTTTGTTTGATTGTTTTGAACTCAAAAATAAATTTTTTTGATTGTATTTTATAATCGAGTAAAACGAAATAATCCTTTGTGAGTATTGATTGTCATAAACTCTTGAGATTGTTCACTTAAAAGCAATTGCTGGTAAGCACCTGTGAGATCCAAAACGCAGAAAAAATTACAACCAGATAAACTGGCAAAAATGTCTTCCACTTTTGGAAGAGGATAGTGTTCTGTTTTAACGAAACGATTAATTGTAACCTTACAATCAATACACAAACGCACTTTGCCATCTTTTTTTGGGACAACGATTATCGGACTAGCATATCGACTATGACGAACTGGAATTAATATATTTTCTTTAAGAAGACGATCGATTTCATCATTGACTTTTTTTTTTAACCGGTATGCGACTGAATAAGTCGCATGAAAAATAGGAGTGGTATTTTCGTTTAACACAATATCCGCCACAAAACCTTCAATTGGACAAGCTAGACTATGATCAACAATTTTTGGAAAAGTCATCTCTATGATTTTAATTATTTTATCAGTGTTACATAATTTATTATTTTCTTGAACATTTACGTTATTTAAATCAAATGATGTATTACTCACGGATGTAACAAATCCAGAAAGAATTTTGGCTTTCCAATCAGGTACTAGAACTTCAAGCCAATCACGTCCAAGAAGTGCAGTTAAAGGCTTCTCTGAATCAACAATTACAATTTCTAAATTTTGTTTATTTTCCTCATGGTAACGTTGAACTCCAATTGAAATTTTACCCAAAACATCAATAATTTTTCCTGAGACATTATAATAATTATCTACAGTACTATCAAGGTTAATATAATTAAATTTATTAGTATACTCATCTCGAGACATAACCGTTACTGAGGCTCCGGAATCAATTTCAAACGAAATAATTTTTTCTTCAACAATGAGGTTAACCACAAGTGGTTTGTTATTTGATGAAATACTGTTAATGACATTCAAATGCTTTAAATCTGGATTTTCCAAACAAACTGTAGAAGTATGGCCAACTCTATTACATCTAAAACACGTCCAATTTTGTGCTGGACAATTTTGCTCACTATGTCTACTAATTTTCCCACATTTCCTGCATCTTCTTGACTGATGCCTACTGAAATTATTTTGATTAAAATTTCTATTTGTATTGTACCTTGGACTTGGGCTTCTATAATTTTGTCTATATTGTGCAACTGATGCTGCTCCTCTATGTCCACTAGGAGATCGGCCTCGACTTTGATTATACAAATTTTCCGTTGTTGAAATTTTTGAAACTGCTTTCATTTCATGGTTGCTTTCCGAAAAGGTCATTTCCAAACTCAAGGCCAAATCACATGCGGCCTCAAAATTATCATCCTTTGTTTTACAATTTAATAACGCTTGAAAAATCTTTTCATCACGAACTCCAACAATAAACCGATCCAACAAGGCTTTTTCAATAATAACATCTTTCAATTCAATGTATTTTTTGTAATTTTCTTTTTCTAAAAAGCCTCCAAAATCACATAATGCTACCATTGATTTTAATCTCAATATAAATTCCGACAAATTTTCGCCATCTTCTTGTTTGGTTCTATGAAACTTTGCACGTTCTGTTCTAATATTTCTTTTCTTTTCTTAGAAAAAAAGTTTTTAAATAACAAAAGACATTCATCAAGAGTTTTCTCTGACGGTAATTTAGGTACCGTTAACTTCATTAAAGTTTCATATAAGCCAGCTCCGATTACTGTTATAAATGTTGCCATTTTCTGTCCTTCCTCTATTTTATTTGCAATGAAAAACTGTTTTAAGCGATCTTCGTACGCCAACCAATTTGTCCCTTCAACATACTGTTCCAGTTTACCGACCATTTTGCTATATAAAATATATATAAGACTATATCTGCAGCTTGAATTTCTTTATTTCGCACAATAATTGTGTTTGTTGAATAATATATTATAGAACTATTATCACTACACTATTCTAATAGCAAGCTATTTTCTTTTAAACACGCGTATCGTCGCCACTGTTATATATGAATTTATTATGTTAAACTATTAGAATTAATTGTTTATTCACCACAAAGAATTACACTGCAATTTATGAAACTACAAAAAGATTTATTTTATATTGACTTAGAAGTAACTTTACATTCGACTATATGTTTTTGAAAGCACAACAACATCTCATCGTCTTCTCTTATCATTACAATCAATCGACTTATTTTCTATAAACTCTCTTTTACACATTTCTCTTATCATTACAATCAATCGACTTATTTTCTATAATCTCTCTTTTACAAAACGTTATACAAAAATTGAGGGTGTACAAAAAGTTATTCATAAAATTATTATTACAACATTAAGACATTTCAAATTTGATTGTATTTTATAAAGAAATCAACAAAAACATTTTCGCTCTGATTATACTAAAACAATAAATTCAAACTAATGCCTATGTCCCTCTCTCGAATATTGAAGAACGCAAGGGCTACTACGATTAAATTAAATTGAATTTCCATTGTGAAAAACATTATTTCTTTTATGATTGTTTTTTGGTTTCTCAATTCTCATTAATATTAGTAGTTACAACTTTGATGTCTTCCATTGTCGGTATCAAAATTGAATAAAATTTATTTAATTGTTTGGAATTAATAGTACAAAAAATATACAACAAAATTCGTTGTTTTTTTTCGTTTAAGTAACTTGTTTTACTAATGCATTTTAAAACAATTTAATTTCAATTAATAAATTTTACTCTGTTGGGAGGATAAAACGTTGTATTGGGTTCGTGTTTAATGAATTTTATTCTCTCGCAAATTTGTAAACTTTTGCTCGAAAAATAAAATATATCATTAGACACCCAATAAAATACTAATATTGTGCCTTAGAAATGCAATAGAATAAAATTGAAAGCTGTTTACTTACACTTTTATTTTTTGCTTGTTCGACTGGGATCTGGTCATTCAAAATCGGTACGATACGGTTGTATATGAGCCGTTCTAGCAATTTGTAGCAGGTGCTCAAAAGTGCGATTGGGCGATAGCTTCCTGGTTCATTGGATGGTTTACCTGGTTTAAGTATCGCTATCACTTTCGTAGTCTTAAAGTGTTTTGGAAGATTGCCAGTTTCTAGGATAATCGAGAAAAATTTAGTTAGCCATTGTTTTACATTTTTTCCCGCATTTCTAAGAAATTCTGGAAATATGGTTTGCCACAGGGTTCCGTCCTGGCGCCATTACTTTTTAACAAGGTTGGCATGATATATATCAATGATATATATCTGATATATATCATTGATATATATCACGATATTTATTCCCTGATATATATCATGATATTTATAAAAAAGAAATAATTAAATATTCCTACCTTAAAGTTGGAAAAACTGTTAACAGTCGCAGCAATGCAACAAGACGCATGCCATTACCTGGTTCAGCCATGCCAAGACCATAAAGACATAGAGCCTGACATATCTAAACTTATGACATAAATATTTTAATAAATGCTGAACATATGCTTTGTTATCTGAAAACAATAGCATTTGCTTTAGACAGACCTCAAAGAGATAAAACGGCTGTTGCCGCTGTAGTTGAAATTTGGCATAAACTGGAAGTCCATCCTAAAATAGAGAAACTTTAGAAGTTAAAAAACTTTTTTATCGAAGTAGACACATGGCTTTAAATTCATATCATCACCTAGCTAATTTATGCTTAACCATTGATTTTAAGGTAAGCGTTTGAACAACCACCAAAGAGGAGAAGCATATACTTCCTTATTAAACTATAATTATTCAGACTTCATTCCATTTCATTTGCAACGACACTTTTACTGAATCTACACTATTTCCAAAATATGTATTTCAATATCAGTTTAGAAATACACCACCAATGGCGTGGAATGTAATGACTGCCCAAGCAGGATTCACCAGAATTTAAAATTCGAACAAGCACTGGTCCATTAATGGTTAACAGTACCTTTTTTGCGGCGTTATGCTTCCTGTAGAAGCGTTGCCAAGCTAATCAGGTTAAAAGTACTTGACTTTTGTTGTTGGGCCAGTACTAGAACGATTCATCGTTCACCTATAGTTTAATTATCGCAAATTTCACCTATAGTTTAATTATCGCATCTCTGCTGAAAGACTATGATAATAATGTTAAGGTTGGTTAGATTTTTTTCTTTGGACATTTTTGCTTTATTTTAATTATTTTGTATTTAATTTATTTAAATTTACATATGATATTTTATATTTTTTATTGGCCCTGTCATGGTTGCCAGTACTCGGTCTTTGCTGCAATACTGGTTATCATTATTAGTCTGTTACTAGGCCAGCTGTACAACCTTGTATGGGCCATTGCTGTTTTTTCCTCAGGCAAATGAATGGCAACCATTTATTGTCCGAAGTTATCAACAAGTAAAATTATGGGCCTTTGGTTAATGGCCGAGTTATATAGTTGCCATAGTACTATGAGTCATGGTTGCCAGTACCCGGCCATTGTTAAGTTACTGGTCGCCAGCAATCGACCATTACTGGCCTAGTTGTATAACATGGTATGGGTCATTGCTGGCTTTTTCTTTTTCATTTATTGTTCGAAGTTATTATTCAGTAACATTATGTCAATGGTCCAGTTATGGTTGCCACTCGACCATTGCTACATTACTGGTCGCCAGTAATGGACGATTACTGGACCGGTTGTACAACCTTGTATGGGTATTGATGCTGTAACTTGGCCAAATAAACAAGACAAGAGGGCGAGCGTATTCGTCATTTGAACTTGTGCAATCGAAGATATAGACGAATAGGCAATTGATAAATTGCCTATAAACTGAATTGGAGTTGCATGGTGTCCACCAGGTATGGAATTCTGGAAAGTCATGGAAAGTCAGGGGATTTTATTTTGGTCAGGGAAAGTCATGGAAAGTCATGGAATTTTTGTTATTTTCTGGAAAAAATTTTATTTTAACAAAAACTTTTTTATAAAAATAAAAATTATTTTGCATGCATTCTTAATAAAGTCTCCTTTATACGTATTTAAAATATTTTTGCAAGTGACATAGTTTATAATACAATCTATCTAATGTTATATTTTGAATATTTTTACGTAAACGTTCAAATTAATATTTTTTCGTCAATGTACAAAATATCCCTTTGCATTCTGTCGCTATGACAGCGTGTGATCTCAAGTCTCAACAATTACTAATCAGGCACTAACTAACTGACAAGACACAAGAACGCATATATTACTTATAAATATTAAGTCATTAATGTGGAGTGATGTATTTTTTAACTTTTATGGAGGAGGCCGAGTTTTCTACACATGGTCTATGTTATTCCTATTAAATGATCGTTTCATAGTAAGTCATCTGCAATGGTGACTCCCAATAAACGAATGCTTTTGCATTAACGTATTTAATCTCCACACATATAGATAGAAATATCGTTGGGAAACTCAGTTTTCAAACTAGAAAAAATAGCTTTGTTTTTGGAACTGAATCAATTTTAATAATCAAATTTTGAATACTTTTAGTGCTGCACCTTTCGGGGATGACGTATTTAATCATTTGAAGATTGGGTGACCAATGATTTGTGCCTTTTTACCATCTGCAAAACTACTTATCGGGTTACTGTGGATTTAAATTAAAAATAGAGTGGGGACAAAATTAGGGCTAGAGTGCACCAGCTTTAATTAATTTAGAATAAAGAAAGCCATCTTAGTAAATGTTGCAGATTTGGCAATATTCTACAAATACTTTATGGATGATCATTTTTCTAAGGAGATCAAATCAATCTTAACCGAGCTTGCTACATTGTTTTGTCCCACCACAACAAATTCCACTGCCCACCCATTCACTGTTCACATAGCTAAATGTAGAACAGTGACATTTTAGCGTGATTCTTCAACAGAATTTCACTTTTTTTTCTTTTTAACAGAGCATTACTTTTACGTGATTTAAACGCCAAGCTTTTTAACCTCAAATAAACCCCTCAAAAAATTTCAAATTCTTAATCCACTAACCTTGTGTAAAGAAAAAAAAAACCAACGCACTAACGTAGGGGTAGGGTACACCATCTTTTCCAAGTATGCAGTTCCAACAACGGTTTACAAAGTTCAGTAGTACGGTTGATGTTTTGTTTCGAAAACCGCATTAGCTATCAGATATCAAATGATTGTCTTTCAATTTGGAATATGTGAATGAATATAGTGGTCATTTATTTTGGTTAGCACTGGGAGTAAAGCTGTTGGTCTACCACATCTTGTTTCGTTTTTGTAGATCGACTGATATTGGGCTTCTTCTAGCACGAAGAAAATAATTCTATAGATTTATAAAATCTGTAGAAAATTTTAGTTAAAGTGAGTGCAAGTTCTTTTAAATTTGTTCGGATTATACGGTTGGATGTTGTCCAGCTTTGTTGATGTTTAACCCGCCTTTAAAAATTTTTTGACAATTTTGGGTTTGAATTTTGAAATGAATTTTTTTCATATAAACTCCTGAAGACTGAATTTGGGGTATTTCTTCAGGAATTTTCAGAATGGTGGTGTTTGAAGCAAAGCGTTTCAAAGCGTCAATGTTAAAAAATTTAGTACAAGTAGTAGTAAAAAGTAGTACAAATAGAATAAGAATTTATGGCATTGTCAACACTTTTCAAATTGATATATTCGAAACCCAGGTAAGAATGAGCTAAGAAACCAAACTTTGACCAAGCCCGCGCTACAGCTTTTGTGGTTCGGGAAAGGTTTAACATTTTTAAACGATCCAAGTTTGAACCAAGTTTGGACTGGTTTCCTGGGGTCAAGTCTGGCAAATTAGACTTGAACCATTGGCCTACCAAACCAATGTTTTCCCCAGACCTCCTTTAAATGTGTGGAAAGAGGTTGTGCCATCCAACCGCTTTCCACACTTTTATGTTTATCTTTATTTTTATGAATGTTCCTCTTTAGCAATATTCATAAAAATAAATATAAACATAATATGACTTTCACATGCCTACAATGTATTAGACAGGTGAATAACGTTGAATATAATAAACTAAATCTTGGTTTAGTTATGCATTTACACATGCGTTTTTGATTGTTTATTGCGTTTTAAAGACAACAAATTCCAAATTCTAAAACACCATAGTCAGCCATAGGGCTGTTTAAAAAAAATCAAATCTGTTTATGGAGGATACGCATGGAGGGATTAGTTTTTATTAATTTGTTAATTTTTTTCTATTTTTTGATCCACGGGTGTGACAACCCCGCGCACTCCAGTCCCTGTTATTGGCACATGAGTTAACGTGAGATATCACATACCACTGGCAATAGCAGTAAGATATCACTAGCCAAGGTGATATCTTAGGGGTGCTGGCGGATGAACTGTATTCAGTCAACGGTAGCACTCTCAATCTTAGCTAATGAATATTCCTTGATGCTGGAACGCTGTAGCTTGCTCGAAGAAACGAGCTTTCATATAACTATATATCTGAGCTTTAATCATTGAAAAATATACTGCGTCCCATAATCAAGGATTATGCCATTAGCTGGACTATTAGCAAACCAATTTTAGTTTTGTTCCTGCAAATTTTTAAAACAAATTTGCTTTTTATCTCTTATTTTATTTTTATTTTCCCTATCCTATCACGAAATATTGGCCTATGTCATATTTTATATGTGATAGGATTTATAGTTTAGTTGTCCATCATTTAACAAAAAATATTAAAAAAACAAAAAAAAACAGATTTGCGTCCATTAACATCCTTAGAACGCATGTTGTTGTGGGACCTTGGTCTTAAAAGGTTTTTATGTGTTGTTGTGACACATATTGTAATGCCTACTACACATCACATTTTATTAAAAAAAAAAAAAAATGTATTCCTTCATTTTTTTGATAACTTGACTTATCTTTTGAAAAACTTAATTTAAAATAATGCTATTTTTAAATAAAGTCAGAGTCACTGCCATCGACATATGGTTTTTTTTTTAATTTTACCAAACTTCTTGGGCTGTAAATTTGTTCAAATTGTTTTACACATCAAGTTCCAAACAAATAGAGGCCCATACATATACATGAAATAGCGCTTTTTTGACTTCAATGTACGAACTGTGTAGTGCAAAATAATACGAAAAATTCCGATGTTACTTAAATTAAAAGCTCTTTTAAATGGCACTTCTTTAAACTGTGTTATAAATGTTGGTTTCATCCTTTCTAAAATTCTTACTTCAGACAACATTGTATTTTTCATATTAAACTTAGTAATTTTTCTATCATTGCGAACTCGTAAGTTTTTAAAATAATGACAACGAAGTCGTTACCAAATACATGAATCCACCAAATGTGCCACAGTAAACCTAGATATTGGGTAAAAAATAAGCTGAGGACTGCAGATGGTTTTACCTACGAATGGAAAATAGCTACCAGAAAAATGCAAAAAGCGCTTTCAACAGTTACAGAAATTTTACTATTTGCCGAACATTCACATTTGCATAATATTTTAAACTAAAGTTGCAAAGCGTCCCGATTTTGGTGGAACAGTTCCGACTTGTGAAGAAAAGTCCAACGTTCTAATTAATAGTAATTCTTTGCGCAGATTTGTTTAACTCATTTACATCAAATAATCGGCATCGGCCGATAAAGAAGGCCGATTAATCGGTTTTCGGCAAGCTTGCTTATCGGTGCAACCCTAGTTCGTTGTTTAATATTGGCAGGTGCTTTCGTTGTCAATTTCGGCTTATTCATACTGTTAGGTTTTAGATGTAACGAGTATTTTCTTATATATCCAAATGCAAAATAATCTACGCTACCTTCTAAAAGTCAATTTGGCCGTCTTTGAACACATTTTTAGTTGGAGTTTCTTTGAAAAGAGGACCAATTTATTAATCCCGAATTAAATGGTTTCAGTAAATTTTAGAGCAAAAACGGTTACATCGTCAGTATAAAACAATGACGATTGAAAGGGAAACCTTTTAAAAACTTCAAAAACCTTTGATTTCTATTTTTGAAAAGTGGAACATTTTATCGAACTTCGATGCTGTTGTTTTTGGTAAATCGGTTTATTATTATTAATTATTTAAACATGTTTAGCACACCATTCATTATTTAGACTCTTAAATAGCCGAAGATACCATGTCAACTAGAGAAACAGATGGGGAAAATTCATCTGGAAAACAAAGATTGAGCATCGAGCAAGCATTTAGTTCTACAATTTGACCACGCTATCAAAATAATCGGGTTGGAAAGCTATATGTAGTTCTACAACTAGGTCTTTTATGTAATTAGATATTTATCAGAATTTCAAATATTTTGTGTCTTTATTGGAATTAAAACATGTCTCATGTCATGTAACATCGACTCATGTCAAAACATTTATACATTTTAGGTTTTTTGTATACAAAATTATTAGTTTTTATCTAAAATAATTAATTATTTTAAAAAAGTCATGGAATTTTCATATTTTTGGTCTGGAAAGTCAGGGAAAGTCAGGGAATTTTGTTTCGAAAAAAAAGTGGACACCATGAGTTGCCATATTTAAATTTATTTTATAGGCAAAGAGTTAAAAAACGAAGGAATGATGTATTGTACTGCATACAAGTGTGGAAAGGGCCCTATATTGTATAATATTTAAGATAAACAAATTATTCAAAATAAATATCAGAACTTGATATATATCGGATATATATCTGATATATATCGGATATTTTGATATTTATATAAATATCATGATATTTGCCAACCTTGCTTTTTAATTTGTACATCCATGACATGCCTGATACAACATCAAAGAAAACTGGGTACGCGGATGATTGGACCCTGGCCACTCAAAATAAAAACATGGGTGTCTTGGAAGCAGGGTTGCATAAAAATCTGATTTTTTTAAAAAATCAAAAAAATCGGATTTATTTGATTTAAATCGCTTTTTTTGATTTAAATCAGATTTTTTTGATTTTTACAAAAATGTAGTATAATTTTTGAACAAGTGATATATCCCTATGCTACGATAACTAGTTAATATAAATCATTGGCTTTGGTTGTATTTTTTGAAAGGCAAGGCTAGACAAAATTAAAGGAACAGTTTTCAGTTACTAGATTTTTACACTGAAATATTGAATGTTGTTCTAGCGAAATGAAAAGCGTTACTTGTCATGCTTTGTGATGTCAGAGATAGCCAATTCTGCAGGTCCGAAAAGTTCCTCAGACCTGTAGATAACTGGTTAACATTAAACGACAAGTCATATGGAACAACTGTTAATAACTTGTGTCAGGAAAGGCTTAGGGTTTAATTTTAGGATTTAATTTTAACCATCAAAGATAGAAACGATAATTTTTGGTGGAAATGTTTTTTTTCGTAAGCGGGTTGTACTGATTTGCATTTAATACTCAATTTGATTTGTAATTATTAATTATTTCTAGATTCATTTCTAGAATCTGCTCATGTATTTTATGTGGGTTTGTCAATATTTCCAATTGTTGTTTAATCTGTAACTATTATTGAAGTTTTACGACGATAGGCTAACAGCTTAGTTATTCCTAGTTGTTTCCAGTCGCAAGCACGATTGTCTCAGCGTGACTTAATACAGATGCTGTTGGTAGCTCAGGTAAGGTTATAAAAATGGTGATCGTATCTCGTTCATCATCTTCTTAGAACGCATATTGTTGTGGGACTTTTTTCTTAATGTTTCTACTCGTGTTTTAGGTGTTTTTTTGATACAATTTGAAATTCCTACCACAATACATTTTATCAAAAAATAATTTGTTTTTTAATTTGCTTAAAATTTTAGAAATTTTTTCAAGTGATTTAAATCAATGATTTTTTTAAAAAAATCATGTTGATTTAAATCTGATTTAAATCACTGATTTAAATCAAATGATTTAAATCAATGCAACCCTGCTTGGAAGATTTGCTGTCAACTGACCTAACAACAATGATTGACTATTTTCGAACGTGGAGCCTATTTCCTAATCTAAGTAAAACTGAGAGCTCTTGTTTCCACATAAACAACAAACTGGCAAAACACGAACTATCAGTATTATTTAACGGCACTGTCATTAAATACAATCAACAGCCAAAGTATCTGGGTATTACTCTCGATAGAACTCTTTCTTTTAAGCTCCACCTAGAGAATACGTCAAAAAAACTTAAAACGAGAAACAATATATTGCATAAACTGGCAGGCTCGACATGGGGTGCTACTCCAGCAACCCCCCGCACAACTGCTCTAAGTCTGGTTTACTCAGTGGCTGAGTACGGCGCACCAGTCTGGCTGAATAGCACACATACTCAAAAAGTTGACTGCCAGCTGCATGCCGCGATGCGTACTATAAGTGGTACTATCAGGTCCACTCCTTTACCTTGGCTCCCTGTGTTGAGCAATATCGCTCCACTTGCACTCAGACGCTCGCATGCACTCATGCGTGAACATAAAAAGGTAACCAACAACATCACGTTACCCTTGCACGAATATTACGGTGACCACACTAGTTGTCGATTGAAGTCAAGAAAGCCTCCACATAAAACTGCCAGCAACCTGCTGGCAACTGGTTTTAATATCTTGGATGCCTGGGACACCTCCTGGAATGATTACAACACTTCTGGCGTTTGTATTACTAACCCGACTTCTGCCCAACCTGGTTTCGATCTGCCACGTCATACCTGGACCACACTAAACCGAATAAGAACGAATCATGGACGTTGTGCTGATTCGTTCTACAAGTGGGGAATCTCAGAGTCCCCTCAATGTGACTGCGGAGCTCCACAACAAACCATAAAACATATTGCAACAGTGTGCCCACTTCGACGATACAATGGCGACATCTCAGATATCCAATTGGCAACTCCCAATGTAGTAGCATGGATAAACTCACTCGATGTAAATATCTAATGTTCAAATATACTGCCCAATGTTCAAATATTTTAATATTTTACTTTTTAATTTTTAACTAAAAGACGCGCAATCATATTGATTGTAAGCTCATTTAATGTGTATTATTCATGTTTTGTTTTATGTAGATTTCATATGAAAATCTATCTATTTTAAGTTTTATTTTTGTTTTATTTTTGTTTTTAATGTGTCACAACAAAAACCATACGCTAAATAAATTTTTTGCTTCAAATTTGATGCTTTTCTTCGTATAGAAAATAAAAATAGAATAATTGTCGGAATGGTTTGTTCATGAATGTTATGTTTGACAACATAACATTCAAAATTCATATTCAATATTTTCATGGTTGCTTTGATTTAAAAGCTTTAATAAAATTACATGAAAATACCATAGCTAGAGCAATTTATTATTTAGCGAAAATGATTTTATACTAGTTGAAAAATCATTTTCACAAGGGTTTAAGCCTGCATGTAAATAGAAATTTTATATGCTAAAGTAGAAAAATATTTAAATTTGTGAATTAGTATTCACATTTAGGTAGTGAAAAAAGCACTCGAATATAAAATTGTAATTGGTAATAAAAATAAAAAACTTCGCGGACCATTAAACTTTTTCTGCGGACCATCGATGGTCCGCGGACCAACGGCTGAGAAACACTGGACTAGACTATTGAATAAAATTGTATTTAAGTAAGTAATTCGCTTTGCAGAAAAAAAGATATTTTATGACGAAATGCGATATTTTTAACAGCGATCAAAATTTAATTGTAACTGAAATGCGGTTTCGTGTATATAAAATAGTGTAAATACAATACGAGTGAATTTTTGAATTATGAATAAACTTTTTAAATCGCATTAAAAAATAGGAACATTAACCGTGAAGCAGTGAAGTGTTAAGATTTTTGCCACACTGGCACTCTCGAAAGGTTTATGTTGAAAAGGGACGCTTAACAAGAGGTAACTCGCTTATCAAGTGGACAATTCTACATACACTGCTTTTAGAGATAGTCTCTGACACTGAAACGGCTCCAAAAGGCGAAAAGTCTGAGTGTTGAATTTACCAGAGCTTTTCATAAAGTCACTTCTTAGAGAAACGGTGACAATTATGGTCTGACAACGAAATGGATTACTGTATAGAGTATTTGTCACCATTCCCATTGGGATTTGTGAGTTTCTTGTTTGTTACTCGTCGAGGTTTTGTTATGAATGCGTAAAAGAGACTGTAGATGGCATCGCTGGTTTTCGTATTTAACCGCAAATTTGACTATAAAAGCCTATTGTTTTTTTTGTTCAATAAATTCTTTTAAATGTGCGAATCGTTGCAGCATAAAATATCATAGCGCCGAAGAACAGTATGGTTAACTAACTTCATGAATATTTAACCTAAGGTTCGATAAAGTTTGTTCAATAGTTTGACAAATGTTTCGTTTTATCGATGGATGGAAGTCTTGAACATTTTTATACATTTTCGTATTTTGTTCTAGTTTTGTGTTTAACATATAAATGTGTAACATAAAATTTTCAAAAGTGTTATAAATATATTTTTAATCTATTTTGGTCATTTTTACATAACAAATACATTCTGAAAAGTAACAATCGTAACACTTAAGTTATCGGATGACAAAAAATCGTCTATTAATAAAATTGAATTTGAAAGTATGAAACACAAACAAATTTGTTTTCAATCGAACTGGTTAAATTAATTATATTTATATATTTTTAATTAAAGACACGAACAACATGAGTATGTTAGATAATCAATGAAAATATTATAGTAAAATATTTATATAAAAAATCTACGGTTTGTAGATATAAAGAGAAGATTTCTATTCTATTCCCACATTAAAATCACCAACAACTAGAAATCATAACTGAATTATGATTTTAATTCTATTCACGGTCTATTGTTTGTTGTATTTGATTATTAGATAAGAAAAATTTACTAGAACTTTTGAGTAAAAAAATTAAATTTTGATTAATAGTTGTTACAAGCCCACGCAAATATTTTAATTTCCTCTAAAAAAATTATTTTGGATAATCCAATTAATATTGTTAAGTTAATAAGGAACACAAACAAAAATCAATTATCTGTATCATTTAGAAACACGTCTCTAATCAAGAATTTTTTTTAAAAATAACAACTATGTTCCACTTCCGGTAATATAGATGGTTTAATAGCTGTTAATAATAGATAGTATTTTTATGAATATTGCATGTGAATATTTAAAACTTATTCAATCGGACATCAATTACAAGTTATGAGTATGTTAGTTTAAGGTTGTTGAACGTCGAGAATTAAATTGATGTACGATCACTTTGAGATGTTCTTAAACTAATCTTATTTTTTTTTTGTTTTCATTTTTTAATAGATCAAGTAACATATTTTTGCATATTTATTTATAATAATATAAAATATCAAATTGTGATATTGTGTCATAATAAATATGTGATTTGCTTTTGAACATGTTCTTTTCTTACAGTGTAGAAACCATTTATATAGAATAACGGTTTTAAGTAAGTTTATGTACGACATTTATTTAGATTGCTGTTAGATATATCCACCTTTATCAGGCGTTACATGTTTTTTTTTGTTGACCAATTATTTCTTTTTCTGGTTGACTGAGATTTGTTTAGATGGTTAATAGAGGCCACGTATATATTATTTGCCCCGTTTTACTCGTCCGTCGGTTAACGCAAATAGTCAAACTGTTGAGATTCCGCACCGTTATAGTGACAAAATGAAAAGGAATTTCTTTGTCCGAATTTTGTATAAATAGAAAGTTTAAAAAGGGATCTAAGCCTTAACAGGTTTATATGTAGGGTGACACTTATTGGAATTCCTCTTATACAACAGTTTTTATTAAAAAACGGCTAGATATTACGAGTGTTATATATTAGTATAGGACATTTGTTATCACTGAAATTAAAAGCCAATAAAATTGGAATTAATAAACTACTTTCCATTGAATCAATGAACAATTTATTAATATTACAAAACATTGGTAATTTTTATTTATTAATCAATAGTTCATTCAACCAACGAAAATAGTCCAACAGCCGCTGTTTATTAATATCACGAACAATTTTATTCGATTTATTTTTTCTGTTATACAATTTTGATATGTATTCCAATTCCATACCTAGGTTATTTTGATACTATTTTCGATACTCGCCTTAGTAGTTAAACCTGGACCTTTATAATGAATTATAAATTAAAGTTTCTGAATATCCGAACATACCATCCAACTAAGGTTGGGGTTCAAAATTATGTTTTCCTTAGGAATTGATGAACGTTGATTTTAAAATTTTGGGAATTTAAATTATCAGCGAAAACCCACGTCGGTAAGGAATTCCAAGAGTGCGAAACTCGATTAAAAAAAGGTAGGTAGTCTTAAGGTCTGCCGACAGAAGAGAAAACTTAAAGCTGTTAAGTAGCTGTGTTTTTTTTGTATCTTCCAATTATTGTAGCATTGCAAATTAAGATTTCAGAATGTTTAAATTAAAATCATTAAAATTATTCTGGGTTTCACATCTATCAGCATTCCAAGCAACTATTATATACATTTTTATATTTAAGATAATCAAAACATATCATATAAAAATGTGCTTATAAACATCTTAGAAAGCATGTTGTTGTGTGACCTTGTTCTTAAAAGTTTTTTATGTGTTGTTGTGAAAAACACGTTATAATTTCTACTACCAAACACATTTTATTTTAAAAAAAATAGCGTGTCATCAAAGAATATTCCATAACTAAGACTAAGGGATGGTATCGTTGATTGAAAAAACTTCATCCGCCAGCACCCCTAAGATATCACTTTGGCTAATGAGATTTCACTGCTATTGCCAGTGGTATACGATATCTCAAGATAACTCATATGCCAATAACAGGTACTACAGTACGCGTGGTTGTCCACCCATAGATCAATAATTTTAAATTTTACAAATCTTCCTGCGGAAAGCTAAGTAAATTCATTGGTATTAATGCGAATTTTTTTTTTTTTTTTTTTTAATAAAATGTGTTGTGTAATATGTGTCACAACAACACATAAATACCTTTTAAGACCTAGGTCTAGACCTGGGTCCCACAACAAATGGCGTTCTGAGGTGTAGATTAACGCTTTTTTTAAACATCTGTGGGTTGAAGCCACCTGAGACTAAGTGTTCCGGCAAACTATTCCATTTGTACGCAGTTCGGACAAAGAAGTCTCTCTGCGATCTGCCAGTATGACAGCGCGGGATCTTTACCGTTTCACTGGTTGCAGTTTGCAAATCACTATCGGCTAAGCGCCACCATTTTTAATTAGTTTATTTAGCATGATTGACATTTATGTTTAATCATACATAAGCTATGCTTCTTTGTATAGAATTTATGCGATTTGTAACTGTGAGCTTTAAATCGATATAATCGATGTTATCAAGTATTAAGTTACAAGTATTAAGCCTTCACTTAATTCTAGAAACATGTATTACATACAATTACCAAACCAACAACATATTTGGTGTAGCTGATAAAATTTGTAACATCATGATGTGTTAGATTCCATCCAATACATATAATTTTCATATAAAAATGTTATTGTTTCAGGTTATACTTTCTTTCTTACGTTATTTTTAATTTCATAAAAATTATGTTCAACAAAAAAAACATTGATCAAAGCAAACTACCGTTTGAAACGATATTTAAATAAAAACCAAATTAAATAATTACAACATTTAGGTAAAATCCCTTAAGATAATTATATAACGGCTGAGAACGATAACGATAACGGCTCTGAGATGCAGTTTTTGAAAATAGAAAATTTGGCACTTACCTTTGGGCTAGTGTACACAACAGCTTCCCAAATTTTCATGATGACTATCTATTCCAATCTATCTAAAAAACTCGGCCTCCTAAATAGATGCAAAAAATTTTTCACTCCATACTAATTGCTCCATGTTTATAAGTGCTATATTCGTCCCTGTATGGAGTACTGTTGTCAAGTTAGGAGTGCTGCTTCTGTTTCTATCTTGGCCCTCTTGGACTCTTCAAAAGCGGGCTATACGAATTGTGGGTGATCGAACTTTGACATCAAAACTTGATTCCCTACAACAGCGAACAGTGCGACGCTGACCTCGTTGTTTTTTGCAAATATCGACATCAACAGTGCTCAGATGAAATCAGCAGCATCATGCCTCAAACTTATTCTTACCCCCGTTCCACTCGACAATCAGCTACCGCAACCAGTCAAACGGTCGAGATCCCACGCTGTCATACTGGTCGCTGTCAGATCGCAGAAAGACTTCTTTGTCCGAACTGCATACAAATGGAATAGTTTGCCGGAATCCTTAGTCTCAGGTGACTTCAACCCGCACAGGTTTAAAAAGCGTTCATCATGACCTTAGAACGCCAGTTGTTGTGGGACCTAGGTCTAGACCTAGGTCTTAAAAGGTATTTATGTGTTGTTGTGACACATATTGTAAACCCTTATAACTCAACACAACACATTTTATTCAAAAAAAAAATAAAGGACAAACAGACATACTTTCAAATTTTTATACATATTCAATTTTTTATATATTTTAATTATGTATTTCTTATTTAGGCCCTGTGTCAGTACAGCTAAATCTAAAACTAAATTTTTTTACCTTATGGTAAAAAAAATTAGCCTATGTTGAATTTATTACCAAATTTCGCTGTGTCAATTGGCTAAAGCTAAATTGTGACATATCGAAATAATTGTCTTTGCTTTTAACAAAAAAAAAATTGATAATTTTTTTGGAAGTGAAGCATAATCCTTTTTTGTTGCGGTTCCATCACAAATAAAAATTATTAATTTAATAAAAAAAACCTTTTAATTGTATGTAAGTTCAATTCAAAACAATAAACAAACAAAATAATTTTTGTTTTTTAGATTGACTTGTTAAAATTTATACTAGGTCTAGGTCAGGCTAATTTTATAATTTTTTTGTGGTGAATATACGTCAGAAATTAGTTTTAGACTTCAAAAAATTAGATTTAGCTGTATTGACACACGGCCTAAGAAATACAATGTAGGCTTATCGGTCTGTAAATTTATAGTTCAATTTATTATTTCGTATTTACTAATTTATGTAAAACAATGTTCAATTTATGTATTCAATATTTATTTAGCATGATGACTCGAATGCAAAAGAAACTGCATTATGGATCAATTTTTTAAAATTCGTAAAAAGAAATTTTTATGATTTTTATGAATTCATGAATAATAAAAATAATTTTAATGGTAATTAAAATAAAATTAATTAATTAATAAAAGTAATTAATAAAAATAAAAAAAAAAACAATAAAAAATGTTCCCACTTCAGGAATTGAATTTACGATCTATAGAACCTCTGTCGACCGCGATATCCATTTTGTAAATTGAAACGTTACAAACGGATAGATGTATTTCATATTTAAAAATATTTTGGTGATAAAATGTAAATGTAAAAATGGTAACTCGAATATACAAATTTTTCCCCATATAAAATTGCACAACGCGCCTAAAGAAGTTTTCACTTCAAAAATCACACTAAAAGGTAAAAGTTCTACACGTTGTTATTTGAACCGCAAAAGGATCAGCCGCTGCTGCAGCTCTAGTATGAAGCATGAATAATTCAGAGTCTCGTAAAATCGATTTGTTTTCTTTCGCAACCCTTTCATCCATAACGTATTTATAAAAAATCGTTAAATCAGCAACATTTCTTCTGTGCTGCGTCTTGTGGTTCGCTTATGGATGGCCTATGGGTTTAGTAGATATTTAGCCATATAACAAGGCCGAAAAAACAACGATAACAAAATTTTTGATTGACCTTGGTCCTTAAAGCAAAGATTGAGCCGCCACCAAATTGTTTATGCTAACATCTACTTAGTATCAAGTTGTATCCATATTAAAAAAATGTCATGGATGACTCATGGTTTTATGAAGTAGAATGATCATATAATTTATACGATTTACCCGTCGCTCTGAACTTTGACCTCTATTCAAGGTCAGGTTAAGAGGTGCTAAACTGCACTTTTTCTTATCACAGTAGTAAATATATGCTGCAAATTTTTGGAAAACCGAAGGTATCAAATTTTAAGTATGTCCAACTTTAAAAAAAAATTACGAATATCGAGTCACGCTTTGAACATCCCTAGTAAATTTGGCATTTTTGTGTAAAAATCTGGTATCTAAAAAACGAAATCTACTTCTAGTTTTCAACTAGTTATGGTCCAAATTTTTATTAGAAATTCATAACTGAACCATAAAAAATAGCTCTCCCGTTTTTTAAAAGACAAATATAACCAAGTATGTTGATTTATACCGTTGATTCTGTTGATTTTCGGTTCCCTATAAAATATGTTGAAGTAACCGTTTTTTTCTTGCAGTGTATTTAGCATTAAAAGTAACATTATAAGTTGTAAAAACAACTCGAATTATTTTTAAATTTATTAAATTTAATTTTTTTATAAATTCAAAAATATTCAATTTAAATCAAAAACGTCTGATTATTTTTTTTAAAAAGATCAGCTTTTTATGCAACCCGGCTTTAAACGATTAAGCTGGATTTCTTTTGGACCATTATCATCGTTTCTAATGTAACAAATATTCACTCACACTAGAATCCTTGCCAATTTCACTTGGCGTGGATATTGTTTTGTTCTATTTCTTTGTTTACAAAAGTTTGCTGTGCCAGCTATTGTTTCCTTGGTCCATTCCATCGCATCGAGTTTTACGATAAGAAATAATTTAGTAAGAGGTCTGGTGGTCCGTGATGATCCACCAGTTGGCCATGCACGTAAACCCTATCTTCACACTGCGCTAGCTCCAGAGGGTGTGAATTGTAGTGACCAATCTCTTTATGCCTCAAATATCACCCAGATTTTCAGAAACGAATGGCCATCATGCCACAATCCTTCCTACCATTATTTACGTTAATTTAACATTTTGTTAGAACTGAACTTGAACTGAACAAAAAAGAAACCTTTAAAATCCAATACTGCGTTCTTCTCCTTAATGTCAACTGAATCGTCTCTGGTGTTGCCTTGAATGGCATAACCATAATTAAATATTTTGTCTCATGTGCTTATAAAACTTTATTTCTATAACTAAATATTTTAACTTTATTAATATGTATGACCAAATTTTTTGTTGCTTTTGATTTTATAAACACGTTCGTTCGGCTTAACTCTCCAAATTCAACCTTTCAATCTTGTGCAAAAATAAAAACAACATCAACTGTTCGCTTCAACTTCCAATCCCTACCAACTAACAGACCAAATTAAAAAAAAATGCCGATGGACGAGCCAACAAAAATAACGTCAGCATAAATTTTATTATCAATTTATTTCGTGTTTTTTTGTTTGATTTTAATTATTTTTAGTTTTCCATAATTAAGCGAAAATAAAAAGAAAGAATTTAGTACGGACTTTCCGGAAGTGTGAGATGTACTTCGAAATATTTTAAATAATTCTCTTTTTTTAGAAACAAGTGAGTTGAGAAGTTTTTGAAAATGTTTATATACATTTTCGGATAACGCTATAGTTATGGTATATTACTATAGGTAAAGAGAACGGGAAATTGAAGTACGACTGACACAATATTGTCTATTACAGGACAGAACGAAAGAAGGAAGACTGGCTGACCACGTTCTCTCAGAGATAATGACTATAGGGAAGCATATATCTATTGACGCTCGTCTTTAAAATGGTATATTTCGTGTCGTCGGGAAATAACGTCACGGGGCCACGTTACCAACTAACCTGATAACTTTGACCTTCACGCATTTTGGAGCCAATTTGGCACTTTGGCACAAGCCAAGATGCCTTCCAGCGTCACTCAGTACGAAGTTTGGAAGACGATGTCACCGGGGACAAAAGCACGTTTCCGGAAACGCAAATTGTATCTTGGATAATTGATCGGAACTATCGAGGGTTTCTCCGCTCTCGTCCAGACAATTCAAGCGTCGGAGTTAAAAGTAGGACGTACCATAAGTTATCATGGGTAGACCGAAGGTGGCATAATATGGAGAACATCCTAAAGTTTGATGCACGGAACATCGAAGAGCACAAGTAGTTTCACTAAGGTGCACGTCCCACCGAGTATGGTCTTCGATCAGATACGCACGGAGTTCAGCAATGACACTTCTGTTCACTCGCTCGGACGCGTTAGCTTGTGGGGAGTATAAAGATGTACAGGTATGGTCAACCCCATACCATAAAAGGAAATACTCAAACAATTTGGATTTAAACTGGGACCATTGTCTGGGACGATTGTTTCGGGACAATCAAAAATATGGCACACAATGGATTTTAGCAGTTTACAAATGGGCGGTTAGTTTCCGTAAAGGAAAAAGAAACGGGAACTTACATAATGAGGTGGTCTAAGACAATCAAAATTATTAAGTGACCGAACTTAGTTCGGAGGTGAGGACTGATTATATCAATGTATAATCGTTGGCCGAGTCTTTCCGATTTCAGGGACAATGTAATGGGACGTACCACGGTGCTAAGGGGCTTGAAAGTCTTACAGATGTCACTTTGAGAAACATAGGATTTAATTTGCGTGACCATCCGAGATCTAAACTAAAATCAAGTTAGTGATTTAGGGTTGTTGCAACTCCACTTTTGCGACGGTAAGAGCATCATGGTCAGTTCACCTATCGATCCAATAAATTTATGTTAATGTCGTACTCGTACGTATTTTTTTGTCTGTTTATAAAAATCCATTTATTACAGTTTACACATATTTTAACGTTGTAATTTCCGTCGTGTTGTTTGGAACGTATCCAGGAAGAAAACCGAAATCGCTGACTTATTTTAAATTTTCTTAAGATATCAGATATGTCTATAATATATATCATTACTATAAATTTAATTACTATAAATTTAGCACAATTGAATTAATTTTTCACGGTGTTGTAGAATGTAGATAATAAAAGTGTAACACGTTTAAAATAATCAATAACTTATTGCTTTAAAATAATGAGATATGGGAATAACCTTGCAGTTAAAGTTATTTTTTTTATGATTTAATTGGCTTTTATAATTTTATGCAACTTAATTTCCCTTTATATTTTAATTTTTTTGTGCAATTGTTTAAAGTTAGTGTTTTCGTTGATGAGATAGAAAAAAGCAGATATTTTTGGATTTACTTCAATAGGATGTGTAATGTTTTGCGAGGTAATAAAATTTCATATTCTTTGAATTGGGCTTTTTTTGTTGTTTATTATAAAATAATTAACTTTTAGGATGACTTTTTTGTTGATTGAATTTATTCATTGTCTTTAAAAGTGACAAATCACGTTGATGATTAAACGTACGAAACTGTTGAATTGTAGGTAGTGATAAAAATTTATATTTAGATTGTTGATAGTCGTTTTAAGACAGGTAGTAAAATTATCTCAAAATTTGTTGAATCTTTATGTCATTTGGTTTAAGTTGCAAGTAGATTGGGTCTCCTCATATAGTAGTACATATCGTAGTATTTTTTTGTGTTTCGTTTGTATTTGGTTAAGTTGTATCTTCCAAATTTATGTACTATCTAGAGTTTATGTTTCAGTTGAAGGTAATCAATCGTTAATGTTGTGTTTTAAAAGCTGTAGGTAATTCGACAGTGAAGCCAAACAGACATATGAGGCCCGGCAAGGGAATTATAGACATGGTTGACTTGCCTTATCTCGAGTATCGTAGCTGTCTAGGTAATTTTTTACGAAACATCTTAGATATTCTGTAAAAAAACGATTACTTCTTTCCAGCACTTCATTCTCTTGCAGATGATAGACAGTGGTTTGTAATTTGTTAACTCTTAGAAATTTACATATTTTTCAATCGATTTCACCACTTATTCTCTTCAATACGATCAACGGTTACAACATCTTCAACTTTTTATGAGAGTTGAGGGATGTAGTAGAGTAGTAGAGATTTATGTGGTGATAAGTAGTTGCAAGAAGTTATATCTTGTAGCTTTTTTTCTCATAGCATCCATCCATAAAATCGATCAAACGTTGTAAAACGTCGTTTTTAAAAAAAATAAAATATGTTGTAGGTCTTACAATCTAATAGGTCTTACAATACATATATGTCTCAGCTTTAATAATTTCGAATGAGGCTTATGTTATTTGTTGGATTATTTTAGTGGCTTACTTTCGTAAGGTAATAATTCATGAGTGTACTTTTCTTTTATTCACCCTTATTGCGATTGTCGAGATGATTTGTAGAGACGAGTCGTGAAAAATTTACTTTTGTATTATGTAACTAAATCGAATCGACTACAATTTATTACCATATTAAAAAATACGTTTATTGAATTATTGTGGTATAACTAGAAAATTCCACTATTGTGAACTAACTAAAACACATAATCTGTCAAAATTCAAATTACATACTGTCAAAATATCGTTTGAGTGACAAAACATTTTGGTTCTTTAATTGAAATTAACCTGATCCTGTTTAATTTAAATTTGTTATTTGTTTATATAATTCGTGATGTTGATGTGAACAATCTTAATATAAAGATTTTTACTTAATAAATTGTTAAAAAAAAGATTCATTAGTAAATTGTTTCCGATTAGTAAATTCTATAATGATAAACTCAATAGATCTGTTGTATGAGTTTGAGGCAGTGATCAGATTTTTATTTTTTAAGGGCACTCGCACTTATTTTAAAAATAAAACCATGCGGGCTTTATTTTTATTTTTTGTTTTTCGCTCTTGCACTTAGGATAAAATTAAAAAATTTACGAAAAAGCTCTTTATAGGCAAAATAAAAATTTACAAGAAAAGATTTTGTTGACAGATAGTTATTTGACAAAAGAAAAATAAATATAATGCTCTCAGAGTTTTGTTTTAAACATTTTTTTTTGTTTTTTTTTCTTTTGGTTTAGTTTGGTTAAAATTTGTATGAAAATAAGTGAGATCGATATGAGTATAAAATAGCTTAGTTTACGAAAAAACAACAACAATTCGATACAGTTTTTTCAGTACAGTTACTTCGGTCAAATCGAACGCGGCTTATGTGTTTTACTGTTTTAATAAATTTAATAGAAAAACGTGTATTTGGGCTTATAAGTCGGAATAGATAGAAATAAAATTTATTTCAAATTAATTAATTAATAAAAATATTAACGAAAAAAAATTAATTAATTTATTTTAGATTTTTGAGATCAATTAAACTCAAGTAAGTAAAGAAGTAATTGGAATTTTTTCAATTCAAAGGTATGGTTTGAAGTTTTTCAGAAAAAAACTCCAATTCAGATTTTTCGTGTTTCGGATCGGATTCGAACCTACCCTCGTCAGTGCCCGGCTCGAATCCTTAGGCAGACACGCTATCGATTACGCCGTTGAGGCGATGACAATTTCAAAGTTGAAACTTCTTCATCACTTATTTATTTTACTTAAGTTGAATTTTTCCACTGTCATTAGACTCCATATTATGGAAATGTTTTTACATTATATGGGATTTTTGCATTAAATTTCTAGACAATACTTTGTGTGAATTCATAGAATGGGGAACATTTCTATTCTAATTAACATCCTAAGTCACGTTTGTATAGTCATTATTGATTGTTTCCAATCAATGTGAAATCAATGGCTGACACTTGGTCAATTTGTAGTTCTATATGTATTAACATTAGACTACATTAAGGAATTTAAATTTATTTTAGATTTTTGAGATCAATTAAACTCAAGTAAGTAAAGAAGTAATTGGAATTTTTTCAATTCAAAGGTATGGTTTGAAGTTTTTCAGAAAAAAACTCCAATTCAGATTTTTCGTGTTTCGGATCGGATTCGAACCTACCCTCGTCAGTGCCCGGCTCGAATCCTTAGGCAGACACGCTATCGATTACGCCGTTGAGGCGATGACAATTTCAAAGTTGAAACTTCTTCATCACTTATTTATTTTACTTAAGTTGAATTTTTCCACTGTCATTAGACTCCATATTATGGAAATGTTTTTACATTATATGGGATTTTTGCATTAAATTTCTAGACAATACTTTGTGTGAATTCATAGAATGGGGAACATTTCTATTCTAATTAACATCCTAAGTCACGTTTGTATAGTCATTATTGATTGTTTCCAATCAATGTGAAATCAATGGCTGACACGTGGTCAATTTGTAGTTCTATATGTATTAACATTAGACTACATTAAGGAATTTAAATTTATTTTAGATTTTTGAGATCAATTAAACTCAAGTAAGTAAAGAAGTAATTGGAATTTTTTCAATTCAAAGGTATGGTTTGAAGTTTTTCAGAAAAAAACTCCAATTCAGATTTTTCGTGTTTCGGATCGGATTCGAACCTACCCTCGTCAGTGCCCGGCTCGAATCCTTAGGCAGACACGCTATCGATTACGCCGTTGAGGCGATGACAATTTCAAAGTTGAAACTTCTTCATCACTTATTTATTTTACTTAAGTTGAATTTTTCCACTGTCATTAGACTCCATATTATGGAAATGTTTTTACATTATATGGGATTTTTGCATTAAATTTCTAGACAATACTTTGTGTGAATTCATAGAATGGGGAACATTTCTATTCTAATTAACATCCTAAGTCACGTTTGTATAGTCATTATTGATTGTTTCCAATCAATGTGAAATCAATGGCTGACACTTGGTCAATTTGTAGTTCTATATGTATTAACATTAGACTACATTAAGGAATTTAAATTTATTTTAGATTTTTGAGATCAATTAAACTCAAGTAAGTAAAGAAGTAATTGGAATTTTTTCAATTCAAAGGTATGGTTTGAAGTTTTTCAGAAAAATTAATTAATTTATATTTATTTATTTATGTATTTATTTTAATTTTAACTGAATTCGTTCATTCGTTCAATCAGTCATTTTAAATAAATAATAATAAATAATTTTATTTACTTCATAATTTAATTCATGCATAACAAATTAAAAATTATTCATTATTAAATTATTTACCAAAATGGAGATCATTATCTAACATTACGATTCAATCATATAAATTTCTAAAATCTTTCTTTTCTTATCAATCAACGAAATAGGACGAAAACTAACCAGAATAAAACAAAAATATGTATGTACATATAACGGTAAACAGATAGTTTAAAAAAAAAATAGATTCTATTTTATTCCTCTTTTCTTTGAACGAAATAAAAGTAAAAAGAAATAAAATCTACCACGCACAAAAATTTATTTCTAAAGTAAAATTAAAATATATGAGGGCGAAAAATAAGAAATCAATGCCCAAAATATATGTGCAGAAAGTCTGCACGCAGTGCTGCATGCATATCTGCATCTAAAATAGATGTGCAGAATTTTTATATATTTGACGTGCAGAATTTTCGTAACAATGACAGTTCGTGTTCTTACGTATTATGAAATAGTTATAAGTGAAAGTTGTCGCAATTTAAAGAAAACAGGCTTTTTAAAAGATAGAAGAAAATAATTGGCAAGATTACTTTATCTTAGGCCCCGGCCAATTTTTTTTTAGGGCACTTTTATAAGCATATTATAAAAAAAATTTTTTGAAAATCAGTCCCGGGAACCAAGATATAGGCCTTTGAAAAAAAAATATCGTATAAAAGTACACTTTTTTACCGAATGTTGCAATCCAAATGACGTTTAATGTTATTTTTGATATATAATTTTAAAGAATCAACATGAATAACTTAAAAAAAATAGTTATAACCTTAGGGGCCCACGTTATGACCATTTGAGGCAAGATTACTTTAACTTAGGCGCGAGTGGATTTTTTTTATTATTTTTATCGTAAATTAAGAAAATTTTGTAAAAGGGACAGTTTTGATCGTTTCTTATAAGCACATAGGAAATAAAGCAAAAATAAGTAAAAAAAATTTGTTAAAACCAGTGCAATTTTGTATGGATTTTGATTTTTTCAAAGGCCTGTATCTTGGACCCCGGGGCTCCGATACAACTCGTTTTGGTTTTATTCGCTTCAGTGAGTGATTCTCTATCAAATAAAAAAAAATTCTTGGGGCCTAACAAAAAGTAATATCCCCAAATAATTGAATCGTTATCTGTAAAAACGTTTATGTCTAAATTAAAATTTAAGTTCAAATTACATATACCACTGTTTCCGATAATCCTTTCCCAAAAATTTTTGTTTATTAACAATATTACTTTAAATTATTTTATAAATTGGATTATTTAGAATATTTGAATATCTTTATAAACAAATAATCATTACAAAAATAATTTCATTTTCAAAAAAATATCATTCATTTTTATTTGAGTTATAAAAAAAATAATTCATTTTCAAACAAAATGTCAAAATCATCCATTTTTATCTGAGTTTTCAAGTAGTTTTTGTTTTTTTTATTGTGGTAGTACTGCCTCTGTGCAGCGAAATTAGAATTAGAGATATCTTGCAGAATTTTTCTGCATGCAGAATTTACATGTAATTGCTCTCATATAACAACACATGTTCTAATTTCGCTGCATGCAGAATTCTGCACATGTATTTGGACCATAAAATTTAGCTCTTTGAGTGCAGATTTTAATTTATATGCATTTTATTTTGGGAGACAAAAACTTTTAAAGGGCAAAATAAAAAAAAAATCGGAACACTGGTTTGAGAAAGATGAAAATAAATTACAAGTTAGAGATCTTGGTTGTTTAAAATTTTTAAAATTTGTTTACTTCTCTTCACAATTATCTGTCGCCGAATAAAATTACATCGACTAAAATATGGCGTCATATCGACAAACATCGATTCACAATCGACATTCACAATGTAAATTTTTGTTGTCGATTTGAAATTGACATCGAATCGACATTCACAATAAGGTTGATTGCTTACAATATTTTATTATTAAAAATGTTAGATTTTTAAAATTTATAATAGTATCCTGAAAACACGTCTTCCTATAATTTATGCCGAAATTCCTATGTCAAAAATGACTTTTATAGATTATTGCAGTGCGGAATTTGCGAACGGCAATAAACAATTTTTGTAAGCACTAAGCAGTGTAAAGGAGCATAATTGGTTAACCAAAACTTATGTTTTGTTTACCCTAAAATTTATACTTAATAAGTCTGGGAAATTATTTAGAATTCCTGCACAACACTAGCACACAATCCAGCACAACTTTTATTTATTCTTAAAACCGGAGAAACTAATTTTTTGCTGAAAAATTTGATTTGTCTACTAAATTTTATTTATTGTGCGTAACGAGATTTGCGAAGTAGCACAATTCAGCACAACTTTAGTTATGATTCATATCGATCCTTATTGCTCTGAAATAACGATGTATTTGTAAACTTCCAAAACTATTATAAAAACATTGCTTGCTTTGTATAACTGCAACTTATTTGATAACTTCATGTTTGTTATAAACGATAATTATTGGAGTTTATATTTGTTCCTTTTAAACCAATATGAATTGTAGTATTTTAATTGTTGTAATTCGTATTTACAATATTGTTAAACACAATTATCAAATATAAAACAGCTAAACACAAGGAAGGTCGTAAAAGTTTAAATGATTATTGACTTGCAATTCAATGACTTTTTTTTATCTTATATGACTGTATGCTTAGATTTGATTATAAATATTTGCATGTGATTTATGAACACAACAAAAGTTTTTTCAGTGTAAGTTACTAACGCGCTTTTTAAATTTTAACTCCAAACTATCTGTTATAATATGTATATCCGTTTTTTTTTTCTTAAAATAGTTATAGTTATTGATAAGTAAAAAAGATCATCAACCAACACAGTGCTAGATTAATAAAAAACAATTCTTTTGGATGTTTTATAACTAAAGCTGATCACTTCCAAAATTAACGACAACGATTTATGCTGAATATAGGTCAAATGGGTTTTAAAATAAACATTTTGGTCGGTTGAATTTTAAATCTGCGTATATTCGTTAAAAATATGACTAAGAAATTTAGATAAATCCAAAGATTTAAATTTTAAGAATAAAATAAAACTATTACAATAGTGGATTAGTTTAAAATTTTAGCTAAAAACTATTGTGAATCAGTATCACATACTAAAATTGATTACCAATAACAAAATTTATTGAGAACATCCTAAAGTCCTCTCCATTTATGGAGAACATCCTAAAGTTTGATGCACGGAACATCGAAGAGCACAAGTAGTTTCACTAAGGTGCACGTCCCACCGAGTATGGTCTTCGATCAGATACGCACGGAGTTCAGCAATGACACTTCTGTTCACTCGCTCGGACGCGTTAGCTTGTGGGGAGTATAAAGATGTACAGGTATGGTCAACCCCATACCATAAAAGGAAATACTCAAACAATTTGGATTTAAACTGGGACCATTGTCTGGGACGATTGTTTCGGGACAATCAAAAATATGGCACACAATGGATTTTAGCAGTTTACAAATGGGCGGTTAGTTTCCGTAAAGGAAAAAGAAACGGGAACTTACATAATGAGGTGGTCTAAGACAATCAAAATTATTAAGTGACCGAACTTAGTTCGGAGGTGAGGACTGATTATATCAATGTATAATCGTTGGCCGAGTCTTTCCGATTTCAGGGACAATGTAATGGGACGTACCACGGTGCTAAGGGGCTTGAAAGTCTTACAGATGTCACTTTGAGAAACATAGGATTTAATTTGCGTGACCATCCGAGATCTAAACTAAAATCAAGTTAGTGATTTAGGGTTGTTGCAACTCCACTTTTGCGACGGTAAGAGCATCATGGTCAGTTCACCTATCGATCCAATAAATTTATGTTAATGTCGTACTCGTACGTATTTTTTTGTCTGTTTATAAAAATCCATTTATTACAGTTTACACATATTTTAACGTTGTAATTTCCGTCGTGTTGTTTGGAACGTATCCAGGAAGAAAACCGAAATCGCTGACTTATTTTAAATTTTCTTAAGATATCAGATATGTCTATAATATATATCATTACTATAAATTTAATTACTATAAATTTAGCACAATTGAATTAATTTTTCACGGTGTTGTAGAATGTAGATAATAAAAGTGTAACACGTTTAAAATAATCAATAACTTATTGCTTTAAAATAATGAGATATGGGAATAACCTTGCAGTTAAAGTTATTTTTTTTATGATTTAATTGGCTTTTATAATTTTATGCAACTTAATTTCCCTTTATATTTTAATTTTTTTGTGCAATTGTTTAAAGTTAGTGTTTTCGTTGATGAGATAGAAAAAAGCAGATATTTTTGGATTTACTTCAATAGGATGTGTAATGTTTTGCGAGGTAATAAAATTTCATATTCTTTGAATTGGGCTTTTTTTGTTGTTTATTATAAAATAATTAACTTTTAGGATGACTTTTTTGTTGATTGAATTTATTCATTGTCTTTAAAAGTGACAAATCACGTTGATGATTAAACGTACGAAACTGTTGAATTGTAGGTAGTGATAAAAATTTATATTTAGATTGTTGATAGTCGTTTTAAGACAGGTAGTAAAATTATCTCAAAATTTGTTGAATCTTTATGTCATTTGGTTTAAGTTGCAAGTAGATTGGGTCTCCTCATATAGTAGTACATATCGTAGTATTTTTTTGTGTTTCGTTTGTATTTGGTTAAGTTGTATCTTCCAAATTTATGTACTATCTAGAGTTTATGTTTCAGTTGAAGGTAATCAATCGTTAATGTTGTGTTTTAAAAGCTGTAGGTAATTCGACAGTGAAGCCAAACAGACATATGAGGCCCGGCAAGGGAATTATAGACATGGTTGACTTGCCTTATCTCGAGTATCGTAGCTGTCTAGGTAATTTTTTACGAAACATCTTAGATATTCTGTAAAAAAACGATTACTTCTTTCCAGCACTTCATTCTCTTGCAGATGATAGACAGTGGTTTGTAATTTGTTAACTCTTAGAAATTTACATATTTTTCAATCGATTTCACCACTTATTCTCTTCAATACGATCAACGGTTACAACATCTTCAACTTTTTATGAGAGTTGAGGGATGTAGTAGAGTAGTAGAGATTTATGTGGTGATAAGTAGTTGCAAGAAGTTATATCTTGTAGCTTTTTTTCTCATAGCATCCATCCATAAAATCGATCAAACGTTGTAAAACGTCGTTTTTAAAAAAAATAAAATATGTTGTAGGTCTTACAATCTAATAGGTCTTACAATACATATATGTCTCAGCTTTAATAATTTCGAATGAGGCTTATGTTATTTGTTGGATTATTTTAGTGGCTTACTTTCGTAAGGTAATAATTCATGAGTGTACTTTTCTTTTATTCACCCTTATTGCGATTGTCGAGATGATTTGTAGAGACGAGTCGTGAAAAATTTACTTTTGTATTATGTAACTAAATCGAATCGACTACAATTTATTACCATATTAAAAAATACGTTTATTGAATTATTGTGGTATAACTAGAAAATTCCACTATTGTGAACTAACTAAAACACATAATCTGTCAAAATTCAAATTACATACTGTCAAAATATCGTTTGAGTGACAAAACATTTTGGTTCTTTAATTGAAATTAACCTGATCCTGTTTAATTTAAATTTGTTATTTGTTTATATAATTCGTGATGTTGATGTGAACAATCTTAATATAAAGATTTTTACTTAATAAATTGTTAAAAAAAAGATTCATTAGTAAATTGTTTCCGATTAGTAAATTCTATAATGATAAACTCAATAGATCTGTTGTATGAGTTTGAGGCAGTGATCAGATTTTTATTTTTTAAGGGCACTCGCACTTATTTTAAAAATAAAACCATGCGGGCTTTATTTTTATTTTTTGTTTTTCGCTCTTGCACTTAGGATAAAATTAAAAAATTTACGAAAAAGCTCTTTATAGGCAAAATAAAAATTTACAAGAAAAGATTTTGTTGACAGATAGTTATTTGACAAAAGAAAAATAAATATAATGCTCTCAGAGTTTTGTTTTAAACATTTTTTTTTGTTTTTTTTTCTTTTGGTTTAGTTTGGTTAAAATTTGTATGAAAATAAGTGAGATCGATATGAGTATAAAATAGCTTAGTTTACGAAAAAACAACAACAATTCGATACAGTTTTTTCAGTACAGTTACTTCGGTCAAATCGAACGCGGCTTATGTGTTTTACTGTTTTAATAAATTTAATAGAAAAACGTGTATTTGGGCTTATAAGTCGGAATAGATAGAAATAAAATTTATTTCAAATTAATTAATTAATAAAAATATTAACGAAAAAAAATTAATTAATTTATTTTAGATTTTTGAGATCAATTAAACTCAAGTAAGTAAAGAAGTAATTGGAATTTTTTCAATTCAAAGGTATGGTTTGAAGTTTTTCAGAAAAAAACTCCAATTCAGATTTTTCGTGTTTCGGATCGGATTCGAACCTACCCTCGTCAGTGCCCGGCTCGAATCCTTAGGCAGACACGCTATCGATTACGCCGTTGAGGCGATGACAATTTCAAAGTTGAAACTTCTTCATCACTTATTTATTTTACTTAAGTTGAATTTTTCCACTGTCATTAGACTCCATATTATGGAAATGTTTTTACATTATATGGGATTTTTGCATTAAATTTCTAGACAATACTTTGTGTGAATTCATAGAATGGGGAACATTTCTATTCTAATTAACATCCTAAGTCACGTTTGTATAGTCATTATTGATTGTTTCCAATCAATGTGAAATCAATGGCTGACACTTGGTCAATTTGTAGTTCTATATGTATTAACATTAGACTACATTAAGGAATTTAAATTTATTTTAGATTTTTGAGATCAATTAAACTCAAGTAAGTAAAGAAGTAATTGGAATTTTTTCAATTCAAAGGTATGGTTTGAAGTTTTTCAGAAAAAAACTCCAATTCAGATTTTTCGTGTTTCGGATCGGATTCGAACCTACCCTCGTCAGTGCCCGGCTCGAATCCTTAGGCAGACACGCTATCGATTACGCCGTTGAGGCGATGACAATTTCAAAGTTGAAACTTCTTCATCACTTATTTATTTTACTTAAGTTGAATTTTTCCACTGTCATTAGACTCCATATTATGGAAATGTTTTTACATTATATGGGATTTTTGCATTAAATTTCTAGACAATACTTTGTGTGAATTCATAGAATGGGGAACATTTCTATTCTAATTAACATCCTAAGTCACGTTTGTATAGTCATTATTGATTGTTTCCAATCAATGTGAAATCAATGGCTGACACTTGGTCAATTTGTAGTTCTATATGTATTAACATTAGACTACATTAAGGAATTTAAATTTATTTTAGATTTTTGAGATCAATTAAACTCAAGTAAGTAAAGAAGTAATTGGAATTTTTTCAATTCAAAGGTATGGTTTGAAGTTTTTCAGAAAAAAACTCCAATTCAGATTTTTCGTGTTTCGGATCGGATTCGAACCTACCCTCGTCAGTGCCCGGCTCGAATCCTTAGGCAGACACGCTATCGATTACGCCGTTGAGGCGATGACAATTTCAAAGTTGAAACTTCTTCATCACTTATTTATTTTACTTAAGTTGAATTTTTCCACTGTCATTAGACTCCATATTATGGAAATGTTTTTACATTATATGGGATTTTTGCATTAAATTTCTAGACAATACTTTGTGTGAATTCATAGAATGGGGAACATTTCTATTCTAATTAACATCCTAAGTCACGTTTGTATAGTCATTATTGATTGTTTCCAATCAATGTGAAATCAATGGCTGACACTTGGTCAATTTGTAGTTCTATATGTATTAACATTAGACTACATTAAGGAATTTAAATTTATTTTAGATTTTTGAGATCAATTAAACTCAAGTAAGTAAAGAAGTAATTGGAATTTTTTCAATTCAAAGGTATGGTTTGAAGTTTTTCAGAAAAATTAATTAATTTATATTTATTTATTTATGTATTTATTTTAATTTTAACTGAATTCGTTCATTCGTTCAATCAGTCATTTTAAATAAATAATAATAAATAATTTTATTTACTTCATAATTTAATTCATGCATAACAAATTAAAAATTATTCATTATTAAATTATTTACCAAAATGGAGATCATTATCTAACATTACGATTCAATCATATAAATTTCTAAAATCTTTCTTTTCTTATCAATCAACGAAATAGGACGAAAACTAACCAGAATAAAACAAAAATATGTATGTACATATAACGGTAAACAGATAGTTTAAAAAAAAAATAGATTCTATTTTATTCCTCTTTTCTTTGAACGAAATAAAAGTAAAAAGAAATAAAATCTACCACGCACAAAAATTTATTTCTAAAGTAAAATTAAAATATATGAGGGCGAAAAATAAGAAATCAATGCCCAAAATATATGTGCAGAAAGTCTGCACGCAGTGCTGCATGCATATCTGCATCTAAAATAGATGTGCAGAATTTTTATATATTTGACGTGCAGAATTTTCGTAACAATGACAGTTCGTGTTCTTACGTATTATGAAATAGTTATAAGTGAAAGTTGTCGCAATTTAAAGAAAACAGGCTTTTTAAAAGATAGAAGAAAATAATTGGCAAGATTACTTTATCTTAGGCCCCGGCCAATTTTTTTTTAGGGCACTTTTATAAGCATATTATAAAAAAAATTTTTTGAAAATCAGTCCCGGGAACCAAGATATAGGCCTTTGAAAAAAAAATATCGTATAAAAGTACACTTTTTTACCGAATGTTGCAATCCAAATGACGTTTAATGTTATTTTTGATATATAATTTTAAAGAATCAACATGAATAACTTAAAAAAAATAGTTATAACCTTAGGGGCCCACGTTATGACCATTTGAGGCAAGATTACTTTAACTTAGGCGCGAGTGGATTTTTTTTATTATTTTTATCGTAAATTAAGAAAATTTTGTAAAAGGGACAGTTTTGATCGTTTCTTATAAGCACATAGGAAATAAAGCAAAAATAAGTAAAAAAAATTTGTTAAAACCAGTGCAATTTTGTATGGATTTTGATTTTTTCAAAGGCCTGTATCTTGGACCCCGGGGCTCCGATACAACTCGTTTTGGTTTTATTCGCTTCAGTGAGTGATTCTCTATCAAATAAAAAAAAATTCTTGGGGCCTAACAAAAAGTAATATCCCCAAATAATTGAATCGTTATCTGTAAAAACGTTTATGTCTAAATTAAAATTTAAGTTCAAATTACATATACCACTGTTTCCGATAATCCTTTCCCAAAAATTTTTGTTTATTAACAATATTACTTTAAATTATTTTATAAATTGGATTATTTAGAATATTTGAATATCTTTATAAACAAATAATCATTACAAAAATAATTTCATTTTCAAAAAATATCATTCATTTTTATTTGAGTTATAAAAAAAATAATTCATTTTCAAACAAAATGTCAAAATCATCCATTTTTATCTGAGTTTTCAAGTAGTTTTTGTTTTTTTTATTGTGGTAGTACTGCCTCTGTGCAGCGAAATTAGAATTAGAGATATCTTGCAGAATTTTTCTGCATGCAGAATTTACATGTAATTGCTCTCATATAACAACACATGTTCTAATTTCGCTGCATGCAGAATTCTGCACATGTATTTGGACCATAAAATTTAGCTCTTTGAGTGCAGATTTTAATTTATATGCATTTTATTTTGGGAGACAAAAACTTTTAAAGGGCAAAATAAAAAAAAAATCGGAACACTGGTTTGAGAAAGATGAAAATAAATTACAAGTTAGAGATCTTGGTTGTTTAAAATTTTTAAAATTTGTTTACTTCTCTTCACAATTATCTGTCGCCGAATAAAATTACATCGACTAAAATATGGCGTCATATCGACAAACATCGATTCACAATCGACATTCACAATGTAAATTTTTGTTGTCGATTTGAAATTGACATCGAATCGACATTCACAATAAGGTTGATTGCTTACAATATTTTATTATTAAAAATGTTAGATTTTTAAAATTTATAATAGTATCCTGAAAACACGTCTTCCTATAATTTATGCCGAAATTCCTATGTCAAAAATGACTTTTATAGATTATTGCAGTGCGGAATTTGCGAACGGCAATAAACAATTTTTGTAAGCACTAAGCAGTGTAAAGTAGCATAATTGGTTAACCAAAACTTATGTTTTGTTTACCCTAAAATTTATACTTAATAAGTCTGGGAAATTATTTAGAATTCCTGCACAACACTAGCACACAATCCAGCACAACTTTTATTTATTCTTAAAACCGGAGAAACTAATTTTTTGCTGAAAAATTTGATTTGTCTACTAAATTTTATTTATTGTGCGTAACGAGATTTGCGAAGTAGCACAATTCAGCACAACTTTAGTTATGATTCATATCGATCCTTATTGCTCTGAAATAACGATGTATTTGTAAACTTCCAAAACTATTATAAAAACATTGCTTGCTTTGTATAACTGCAACTTATTTGATAACTTCATGTTTGTTATAAACGATAATTATTGGAGTTTATATTTGTTCCTTTTAAACCAATATGAATTGTAGTATTTTAATTGTTGTAATTCGTATTTACAATATTGTTAAACACAATTATCAAATATAAAACAGCTAAACACAAGGAAGGTCGTAAAAGTTTAAATGATTATTGACTTGCAATTCAATGACTTTTTTTTATCTTATATGACTGTATGCTTAGATTTGATTATAAATATTTGCATGTGATTTATGAACACAACAAAAGTTTTTTCAGTGTAAGTTACTAACGCGCTTTTTAAATTTTAACTCCAAACTATCTGTTATAATATGTATATCCGTTTTTTTTTCTTAAAATAGTTATAGTTATTGATAAGTAAAAAAGATCATCAACCAACACAGTGCTAGATTAATAAAAAACAATTCTTTTGGATGTTTTATAACTAAAGCTGATCACTTCCAAAATTAACGACAACGATTTATGCTGAATATAGGTCAAATGGGTTTTAAAATAAACATTTTGGTCGGTTGAATTTTAAATCTGCGTATATTCGTTAAAAATATGACTAAGAAATTTAGATAAATCCAAAGATTTAAATTTTAAGAATAAAATAAAACTATTACAATAGTGGATTAGTTTAAAATTTTAGCTAAAAACTATTGTGAATCAGTATCACATACTAAAATTGATTACCAATAACAAAATTTATTTCAATGTTAATGTTTTTCGGTAAAGATAAATGATAAGCGTAACAATTTCATTTTCGATAAAGTTGAACTCACAAAAACTTTACGATATGATATTTGGTTTACAAACTTTTTTTTATAGTATTAAGGTGTAGAAACACGATTAGAAATAAACTTTACTGTCGCTTACAGTAATCTAAATGGTTTTGGGTTGTAAAATATTTTGTATTGGCATAAATCACGATATATTAATCGCCTCCGATTAGACAAGGAATAAAATAGAAATACTTGAAATTCTAAAATTAAAGTTCAACAATGATAGTTCGGCTTGATATGTCAATTACCTTATAATATTTTTAAATATGAGTACCGTAATTGCAATTACAATTTATAAATGTGATACATTTATTTTGGTTACTCGGATTTTTAACATTAGTTTAGGTATATTGGCGCTAAGTACTAGATAAATTTAAAGAAAGAAGTAAAATACTTTTGAGATATCACATAAGTGACATACCACTGGCAATAGCAAATGTCACTAGTTAAGGCGATATCTTAGAGGCGATGACTGACAAGCTCTATTCAGTCAACGGCAGCACCCTCAATTCCTAGTTATGGAATATTTCTTGACGGCACGCTTTTGCTTGCTCAAAGAAACGATTCTTCTTACAGTTCTATATTTGGGCTTTAATCATGAAGAAAATATGATCGAGATGATCAAGATGGTCAGATGATCAAGAAAAACGTCACTACCTAGATTATTGGCCACCCACTTTTCGTTTTGTTCTTGCAATTTTTTTTAAAGTTATTTTAGTTTTCTTTATACTATCATGAAATATTGGCCTACAGGGAGACGGATTCCCAGTACCGGTGGCCGTTTGCAACAATGGAGTGTTGTGTAGCTTAAACGGAAACGAAGAAAATGCAAGCTGTTAGCAGAGATGAACTAGTGTTAAAGCTAGGGAAACACATAAGTTGTCAGAATATGTTAAACCGAGAACCAACATCGGCGTTGTATGAAACAGATAAGAGTAATGCGGCTGAATCTCTCAAAATTTTCCGTGAATGCCAAAATGTCCAAGTGGAGCTGGAAGGAAAGAGAAAGCGATCAACAGCAACAAGGCAACACGCGAAAAAAGGAGAAAAGACGCTAGTGTACCATCAAATGAAGGAAGAAACGGGTCAGCTGGTCCGGCAACAATGACATCAAAAACAACATACGCAACGATGGTCGATGGAAAACGGCCAGGAACAGGACGAAAAGAAGTCGCAACGCGAAAGTGGAAAACGACAATAACCGTCCTTTACCACTACCAGTAAAACACGGAAAACAGGAGGCACAACAATGCAATTAAACTCTGTGGCAAAGCAGGAAGTTTGTATGCTGGTAGTTTAAATAATCTTAAATCATCGGTAAAACCTAAAGATTTTGGAGTGGAAATCAAACAAATTCGACGCACCAAAAAGTGGGACTATAATGCTGGTTCTTTCGGCCGATAATTCAACCAGTTTCAGTTATGTTTTGACAGAGTAAATCAATGATAAAGCTGAAGTCACGAGCCTTGCCAAGATGGCTAATTTCGAAATAAGAGACATCGATGAATCGGCGAACATTGAAGAGGGCTCTTGGAGAAGGTGGAAGAGAATCCTGACAACATAACCTCCAGGCTTTTTATAGGTTTCGCCAATATGCCAGTAGCAAGCTTGAAACTGTCCCAAATGAGGGCAATGAAGATGCTAAAGAAGGGAAAGATAAAGATCGGCTGGTAAACTGCAGAATCCAGGAGATGGTGGAAGTCATTCGATGCTTTGAATGCCACGGTTACGGCCATAGAGCAAATATCTGCGCTCGTGTTGAAAGGAAGGTTGTCTACTGGAAGTATGGCACTATGGGCCCCTTAGCCAAAACCTGCAAGGGTGCACCTAAATGAGTCATATGTTCATAAAAAGAAAAAAGGAAGTGCCACACTCAGGGCACCAGATGTTCGACTTGCCAGGCCGAGCTCTACAGCTGCTACTTTTCACCAAACGATGAAATTGCCAAATTTAAGAAGGATATAGACGCCCTAGAATTAAGCATAAAGGCATCACGAAAAGAGCTTATAATAACCGACGACTTTAACAGCAAATCACCTGCTTAGGGGGAGTTTAGGACCGATAAAATTGGAGACATTGTCTGCGAATTCATGGCAGCAGACGACCTTACACTGCTTAATATAGGCCACGCACGAGCCAACTTTTAGGCGAGGAAATACCAACTCCATCATCTTATAGATGGGAAAGTTGTCGATGCAGCAACGCTGAACGAACACGCGTGTATAGAATTTGATCTAATTGATGAGACTCAGAAATTAATGCATGTCAAACAGGATCAGAGGAACTCAGGCTGGAACTTGAAAAGGCTGGATAAGAACAATTTAACTACTTAAGAGATGCCGAAATCATCACGTATTTGGGCTGGGTTCATGAATAGAGGAGCATCTGCTAGAAACAAAGAAAATGATGACTGAAGCTGGCAACGCATCAATGCCGAAGCAGTCGCCCAGAAGACCGACCCGAACACCAGTTTTCTGGTGGACGACCAAAACAGCCCAACACAGAGCAATATGTAACGCAAGCAGAAGGAGATGGTCTAGATTACAAGAAAACAAAGAACTGAAGGCTTATATAAAACTACAAAGAAATATTTGCAAAATTAATAAAACAGACCAAGAAATGTTGCTGGGAGAAACTTTTGCGAGATATGGAAAGCTGCTTATGAGATCCTTACGAAAAATCTGGGCAGGAGACAAAATATCCCGCGTTAAACAATCCTCAGTGGGCTAAAAAGATTATTGGGGATTTATTTCTAAAACATAACATACCGAATATACAATTTCAGCACGACTAAGGAATATGACTGGCAGTAAAATAGTAACAATGTTTACAGAACAACAACTTAGCGAAATCGGAAAGAACTTAAAGAATAACAAAGCTCCGGGCTCAGATGGGCTGCCAAACGAAGTCCTGAGCCAGGTCATTAAACGCTTTCCAAAAAGCCTAATGTTTAACATATGTTTAAGTCTAGGCGCTTTTGTGAAAGAGTGGAAAACACAGTTTCTGTCAAGGAAAGGGCAGAAACCAGTAGATCAAACAAAGAGCAAGGTGTCCTCACTGAGAACCAGTTCGGCTTCAGGAAATCACAATCAAGTGTCCATGCCATACGGGAACTAGTAAAACCCGTTAAAACAGCAAAACAGGAAAAAAATAAGGAAAGGGGTTTACCGCGCTGGTCTCAGTAGACGTCAAAAATACTTTCAACTCGATTAGATATAAAGACATTATGGAAGCTTTGAGAAACAAAAGTATTCCAGAGCATCTGTAACGACGTATTATTTCGAATTTTACTCAAAAAATAAAAATATTCAAATTTAAAGAAAACTGCTAATAATTTGCTAATTAGTAAACCGGTTCCGGCCTTTAAATTAAAATAATTAATTTCAACAAACAAAATATATATATATGCAACAGTTCAATCAACCAATGTTTTAAATTTTATCACTTAATTGCTTTGTTGCGTCACCACACAATCTCAATTAATAATATAAATTTCTGTCTGCATAAATGATGAATATTTTTTGTTTTGTGTGCTTTGTTTTGAGTGCTTAGTCATAATATTACATGTAAATGTAATACGGTTGCTCAAATTTATGGAAGGTGGAATTATTATCTGTAGTTGTAGAGAAATTGCTTATTGAGAGGATGTATGGAAATGATTGGCTTGCATTATGTTTGAGATGATATGGGGAAATTTTTAATTGGTGTGCGATGGTGAGTATTATTAAAAAGAAACAAGAGATGGAGAATCTTACTCGATCTTGGTGTGCGATGGTGAGTATTATTAAAAAGAAACAAGAGATGGAGAATCTTACTCGATCTTTTGTTCCATCGAATGATTTTGTAATTTTAAATCAAAATAGAAACATTATTATGTAAATGGTACATTATAATCAAACAGAAGAGATTAGTATGATCAAACGATTAAGAATTAAAATACATTACGTGTTGTGCAATAGTGATATTAAAGTTTGTTAAAAGTTGATAAAAAATTCCGTTATACATCTCGTTAACATAGTAGAAGAATTCCTTTGTGATCGATTTGTGCTTTTCGAGGGTAAACATTTTAAAATAGAGGAAAGAATGTCATGTGCTGTTCCGCAAGTTTCCAAACTGGCTCCTTTTCTATGGAACATGGTGTATGACAGCTTGCTAAACATGAGTTGGTCAACAGAATCAAAGCTGGTACGTTTTGCTGATGACGTTATCGCTATATGACAGCGTGACAGACTGTCTGGACTCTGGAGAGAGTTAAAAGATTGCTGAACCCAAAGGGTCTGCAAATAGCAATCCACAAAACAAGCTGTGCTGTAGTGGCGGATAGGAGAAATTTTATCAAACCAACGATAATCACTGAGTGGCGAGATAATCCCCTAGAAGACCCAAATTACGTATTTAGCTACTAGAGTGGAACTAGACAAGAGAAGTAGTTTTCATGACACAGGCTACCAAGTTAGCAGTAAAGGTGCTGGAGTGTGTAGTGCTCTATCTAGTTTAATGCCAAACTTCAGTGGGCCATCGCGGACGAAAAGAAGAATTCTGACAGAAGTTACAAGTTACAACGTCTTCAAAATGCTGTACAAGGCACCGATATGGGCCGAATCCCTGGCGAAGAAATCGAATAGAAGTAATGCATCTTCGGTTCATAGATGTTCTGCTCTGAGAATAAACATCAGCATACAGAACTGTTTCGGACACCGCAGTTCTCGTGTTAGCCGGAACGCTACCGTTTGACCTACTTGCAGCAGAAAAAAAAGAAATTTTCGCCAAATCGCAAGAAGCGTTAGTTTAGTAGGCACAAGTTAAGCCAAATCAGCGGGAAGGAGCTAAGTTCTCGATAACGGCAGGAGCGCTGGGAAAGAAGCATTAAGGTCGGTGGATGTTTCGTCTAATTTCAAATATCAAAATATGGTTGAGGAGGAAACAATGGTGAACTTCTACACAACGCAGGCGCTGACAAGAGATAGCTGTTTTAAATCGTATTTTCGTAGGTTCGGAATACGTAATAACTGCATATGCGACCACTACAAGAAGGAAGAGGACGATGAATTAAAAAACAGAACCCTAGATGGATGTGGTTCATTTGATTTTGATTTCAAACGTAATTTAATTGTAAACAATAACGTATTTCCACTAGAAAACACTTCGCCAAATTAATCTAAATTAATGTTAATTACGCTAAATAGAAAAGAATAGCCAGTCCCAAATATAGAAAAGATTCTATGTTAATTTAAATATTTAAAACCAAATTAAATATGTTAAATTTATTTTTTTAAATTACATGATAGCAGAATACTATTTTAATTTAATCAACATAAATTAAAGCAATCTTCTTAATTGTCACATAATAATTTTTTTTGTCTTTAGTTCAAAATATGCTATCATGGTCGTTTTACTTAAATCATGTTTTTGATATAAATTTTGTAAGTCGAAAAAATAATTTTGTTTTAGGCTTTCGACCTTCATAACAATTTTTATCAAATTACAAATCGCACTTATGTTGTTAAAAAAAATTTAAAAAATCTCGTTCGTTCGCACCCACACAACTACCAGCGATATGACAAAGATACTGAATTTTTATAAAGGTGATAAATGCTACATAGTTTTTTTTTTAAAAAAAGAAACTAATATCAAGCAGTTTAAAATTAGTAATTGATACTTTTTGCGACAGTACAAAAAAAAAATTCCAAATAGATCATTTTACACCTGATATATAAACCAACATAAGTTATATAAATTCAACAACGTTCAAACATTTTATAATGTTAAATTTTGCTTAGTCATTTCAAATGTATTGTAATTTTTTTTAATCCAAATAATTGAAAAACTTTGACACTGGAATCATATTTATTGAATAAGATCATGCATTTCTTAAAAAAAAAAACAACAAATCAAAAACATATAACCCAACCAACGCCTTTTAATGGATCTGAAATATAAATTAAGTTTTACTATGGATAATGACTTTCATATTTATATGCTTTCGTACATCAAAACAATTTGTTTTGGTTATTTGATTACGGTAGGTCAGTTATGAAAAAATATATACATTATAATTGAGTTTCCTTGTGTTAATTACATTTCTTAATAACGACGGTAGTTTCTTTTCCTAAAATAAATTCTTCGTAGTCATTGATTTAATTTAGCAAAACTTTCATCGAATTCGTCACTGTGCAGGTTGAGGAATAATCAAGAACCAACAATCGTTTATGTTAATCAACAATTAATCATTCAAGTTGCTTGTTTCGATAAATCGCCGTGACAGAAAGATACTGAGATATCTAAAAATTGTATTAATTTCCACACCTACTTTGGCCATAAAATTATATCAGAGCATAATGTTATTGATATTGTTTTTGAATCTCGTTTGATTTGAATAAATTTGTTGTTTACTGAACATTTTTTTTATAAACAATTAATTATTTTTAATAAAAAAAATTAATCGGTTATAAAAATAGCACGACTTTTTGCGCATGTGTTTTGTGTTATGAATAAAGTTTTGGCAGTATGATGAATTTTTAATTGTTTGTCTAAGTAGAACTCTTATTATATTTCCAACCATTAGATAATATTTTGCAGTATTTTAATAAATCGAAAACGTTCGTTAAAAACTTGACTGAATAAATGCAATTTAATGCTCAGGTTCGTAAGTTAGGAAGATCAAGCGAGGGGTAAAGGACTAAAAATATTTTAACAAAATAGATTCATTTTAAACTGACATAGCTATTTTTGTATCAAGTACCTAAAAAACCTTATTTAGGTACGTGATGCAAACAATATATTTTTGTAATAGCTCTCCAAAATTTTCCAGAGTACCTAATCCATTAGATACCAGCGAAATATTCGAAAACATAATAATTATTAATCAAATGGAAAAGAAAGCCTTGAATTTTATACTAAAAATATGGAGAGGCTGAAATCTCACAGCTCTGAGATATCAAGACTTCGGTCTGGGTTAAGGATTTGTATATAGTTTTCGGCAAAATACTTTTATGAGGACATGGTTTTTAGTTTTGGGCAGCGATGTATATTAAACGTAACTCTTTGTTAAAGTACAAGTATTTTTATCTCTGTTTAAAATTTTATTACAAAACTAACACGAAACATCAATACGTTGCCGGAAAGTTATAATCAAAATTCCAAAAATATTGTTAAATTAAATAAAATCAAACTTTTTCAAAATTCCAAAAATATTCCAAAAATTAAAATAAAATCAAATATTTAAGTTTTTTCTAAATTCCAATAATATTTCAAAAATTCTTAAAAATACAAACTTTGTCCAAAATTCTAAAAATATTGCAAAATTTATGACAAAATCAAAAATTGAAAATTTTTTCAAAATTCCAAAAATTAGAATAAAATCAAAAATTAAAAAGTTTTCAAAATTCTAAAAATATTCCAAAAATTCTTACAAAATCAAAAATTAAAACTTTTTCCGAGATTCTAAAAATATTGCAAAAATTATTACAAAATCAAAAATACAAACTTTTTCAAAATTCCACAAATATTTCAAAAACTATAACAAATTCAAAAATTTCCATGTCCAATTTCATTCTAAATTACATTTACGTCATAAAAACAGCTACATTTTTTTCCAAAAAATTGGCTACAAAAATAAATGTAATCATTTTTTGACACACTTGACATTATTTTTTGACAAACTTATAATGCCATAATTCTTTATAATAATAATAAAATATCATGTCATACAAACTATTAATTTACAAAAATTTACAAAAAAATTACAAAATAAATAAAAACCTTTCTTTTGACACACTCGACAACATTTTTTTGACAAACTTATAATGCAATAATCTAGTTTTTGATGTCACATACCAAACCCGACCATCAAGATTTCTCCAAATTTAATGTTCCTACTCGTAACTTTCTCCAAATTTAATGTTCATACTCGTAATAACTTAAAATGAACGTTTTTTAAGCCAAAAATATGAAAATTTGCTATTTTTGACACATATAATGATTTTTTTGACACACTTCCGGTACAGTTATCGAACACAGCGTCCTTTTGGACCTGTCCCTTGTGAATGCCTATTTTTAGAAAAAAAAATTTTGAAATTCCTCCAGCCGTTTTCCCTGCAGCGTAGGTAATGACGGACGGACGGACGGCCGGCCGACAGACAGACATACATTTTTTTTTTTGCTTTTTTAGAATCAGTAGGTCCTAAAACGTCGAAAAATGCCAAAAAAGGGGGGGTAAGAATTTCACTTTTGGCTCATGAATGTAATACTTAGGTCTTTCAGACCGAAGTAAAAAATTAACCTAAACGCATAATAAATAAAAAAGGTTTTGAAAGAGTGTTTCGGTGGAATCGAAGGATGATCAGAGGACAGAGGTGGTCTAACTATGGCTCCGAAAGCCAAAGGCTAGCATTTTCCTTCCTTATGGCATTGGTCAAAAAATGTTGTCAAGTGTGTCAAAAGAAAGGTTTTTATTTATTTTGTAATTTTTTTGTAAATTTTTGTAAATTAATAGTTTGTATGACATGATATTTTATTATTATTACATAGAGAATACTAGAGAAGTAACGTTTAACACAAAAATGTGTAAGAGAATTTAAAAATAAAGAAATATACAAAATTTCTATTTGAGATTTTAACAAATGAATAAGATATATATTTGTTTCTCTTTTTGGCCTGTTTTGTATCTTTTTAATACACATATTTAGAAACAAAATAAAAAAAAAGAATTTTTCTCTTTTCTTCTACTTCAAATTTTATTTATTTTGTTACTTGTAAATAAACAAAAAAAGTAAAATACACGTAAAGAAATATGATAGAAAATAAAAAGTTCTTTTACACATACATGTAAATACTCCCTTTAAACATTGAAGGACATATTTTTTTTGTTTACTATTTACAAATTTTATATTCAATTTCAATCAATTGTTTTTTTGATATTTTTTTAGTTTAAAATAATATACATTTAAGTTTATGATCTTTTGGTGTCATAGGATAGTTCGAGTTTTGATTGGAATTGATTTTAATAATTGAGATATTATGTTACATTGCAACTACTTTTAAGAAAGAATCTTAATATTCAAATGTTTGAATTAAGACGCTTGGGCATATGTTTAGGATAAATTTTGATAAATGAGAGGTTGGCGGTTTTGTTGGCGTTGATTAGGAAAGTTGTATGGTTTTCATTGTTATTGATAAATGATAATGGAGGGATTTTTTGTTACATTGTAAGTATTTTTATTTAAGAAAGTTTATATTAGTATGATTTAGCTAGAACACTTGGGTTTGTGTTTGGATTAAATATTGATAAATGCAAAGTTTGGTTTATGGCTTCGGCTTATGACATTTGCACATTCGAATTGAATGGAGTATTGGCAGGACAAATACCTGGTTAATTTTGGGGTGATATTAGGATAAGTTGCGTGGGGCAGGTCTCTTGATTGCCTATTTATTTCAATCTTCGATAACATCAGTTTCTGATATTGGATTTTGAGTAAACTTTTTAAATATGCTAATATATTTTAAAGTATGAGTTGATACAGTTATATATTCCAATCCAACTATCGGTTTTTCAATTCCTACAAAATGTTTTTTTTTATTTTTTCTATTCGTACAATAGGTTTTATCTCTGTTGTGGTACTACAGATTTCTTTAATGAACTATAGCTAAACTTTAACTATACTACTAATTTATTTAGCAGCAACGGCGATTTTCAAAATATACATTTTTGAGACTGCTACTGGCCGATGATTTCATTCAGATAATGTTTTTTAAAATACGTTAAACAGTTCTTGCGTTCCCTAATTTTTGTTCACATACCGGATTATAATAAATAATTAAACACTTAATAACGGCAACATGAAGTTGTTCTGAATCTTTGACATTACTCCTTACAATACAAATTCTATGTTTTATCGTATCTAAAACCACAATTCATTTAAAATCACAGTAACGCATTTTTTTTCTGTTTTATATATTTGTATTTTCAAGTCAAGAGCTGGTCTTATTTTTTAAATTTCATGTAAGAACATGGGTGCTTGTAGTATGTTGAGATTTTAAAACCGCTTTTTATTGGCAAAGTATTATCGGATGTTGATAGATTTAGATTAAGATTTTTAAATAATTGAAATTAAAGTAACGAAGTATGCTCTTTGTCATCAATATCCGATAATATGTTACAATCGAAAATCTGTAACTCCTAAGCGATTCGTCTAAACGTCGTAAATAGGAAAATACAGTGTTTTTGATCGATAATTATTTGATTTTATTATTATTATTTATTAAAAATTATTTATTTTTAAGATTTTTCGAGGACTAGCTTTTCGAGTCATACCTCATGGGTAACGTGGAAATGACTGATTTAGAAAAACAGGTGCATAATTATAATAATCGATTTTGAAGGAATTTAAACACTTTTGATTTAAACGCACTGTTTAAAACAGAATTTATAATTCATTTTTTCTTATTTGCTATCTTATAGAACTGTTGTATGTACGGCACATTGGAGCGGCACATTGCACTTCGTTCAATTATTATATAAAATTTGTTAATATGTGCCATTGCTGTGTATCAAAAGGAACATCCTAATTTTGAACAGTAAGTTGAAAATTTGGTACGAGATTTGTAAAGTTTGCTTACATATTTTATCCCATTGACATAATATCAACAGGTTTTACCAACTTTGACACCATTAAAACTGCATTGTTTTCGAAAACGAAGTATATAAATGTGACATTTCTTTTATCGAAGAAAATTTGGCACTAAAATTTGCCACATTTTTTATAAATTATGTGCCAAATTAACTCCGTTTAGTGCAAAATTTTTCACAAAGGACTTTTGTTAAAAATTATGTAACTCTTAATGACGGATCACTGCCCTTTCTCTAGGTGCTAATTTATTTAGAATAATTAGTGAAATAAAGTAATTGGTATTTTTGCGTCAATTTTAACGTCAGCTGGCATTGAGCGCGTCTTCTCTAAATTTGGCTTGTTATAGATACGAAACCCTAAAACTGGCATTGAGCACGTCTTCTCTAAATTTGGTTCGGTAGATACGAAACCCCAAAACCGATTTGGTAAGGAAAAATCTGAAAAACTAGTTATTATTAGCTTTACTACATTTGTAATACCTATATAAAACCGACGATGACGACAATTAGTTTTGAGTTTTTTAAATGCAAGTATATATGTTAAATTGAAATAAAAATATATTACTTTCAAACCAAATTTTTTACCTATTTACCATAATATTTTCAAGTTGAAATATTTAAGTGCATCAGGTCATTCCGGAATCACGACATTTATAGGTCACAGAGTATCTTATCATTGTTCAAATTTCTAAGCCAATAAAGACAAACATGCCATTAGATTGAGGGATACACTACGCTTGGGTATCTTCGACAACTATTTGAGTAGCTTCTGAGAATATTCAAGAAATCTTGAGAATCTTAAACGAGATTCTTAATAATCGTCACAAAATCTTCAGAATCTGTCCGAATATCTTGAGAATTTTCAAAGAATCTTGAGAATATTTGAACGTACAGAGTATTTTCAGATAATCTAAAGAATTATGGAACCTTTTAAAATCTTTAAATCTCTAGAGAACCTTGGAAATCTTTAGAGAACCTTTAAATAACCTAAAAATATTTAGAACACCTGTTTTCTTTGTGATTTTCTACTCCGTTTTATTTAAACCACAAAAAAACGAATGATCGTAGTATGTATAATAGTAGATTCTTGTACACACAAAAAAATTTTATGGTTAAAGTGATCATGTTTTAGAGAACCATAAAATGTGGTCAATAATAATCATAGTATGGTTCTGTATCTATAATAACAACCATAAAATTTGGTTATCTATCACCATAGTATGGTTCGTGGTAACCATAAAATATAGTTAACATATCCACCATAGTATGGTTCTCTAAAAATATGGTTCTTTTTGATCAATTTAACCATGAAACCATTTTTTTGTGTGTATGAGCTTAGAATGAAGGCAATTCTTCACGAGGATGAAGTTTTCCGAAACGAGCGTAGCGAGTGCAGGGAATCATCCGAGTGAAGAATTGCCATCATCCTAAGCGAATACAAGATGCTATTTTATCCACGACTTCAACATATTTCGTTTTATTTCCATTTTTCTTGTAAAAGTTTATATCGCCATATTGAAATACATTGATCAAAGATAGCATCGAAAAAAAACAAGATTGTTTATTTTATATTTTATATGTATTTCTATAAAACTGTTAATATAAAGAATTTAATCAAATTCACTAGTTGTGGAATGACCACAATTACAATGAAAGATATACGCATTGAATGCATATATTCTTTAGTAGTCGTGGATAAAATATATTACATAAAAGCAAAATTAAACACAAAAAACTGTTTAAAACAAAATAACGTGTTTTAAACAAAAAAATGTAGTTTTATTTTTTTGAAAACAGGGTTTTTTCAATTCTGCTGTTGTTGTTGTTATAGCGACGTGTTTGGTGCTACTGCCCTTCGGCTGTACCACAAATCCTCCCTTCGTCAATTCTGTTCAATTTACATGCACATAAATCAAAACCTTTCCAAATGTATACGATATTTGAAAGCCAGTTGGTTCAACGAACTTTGTCAATATTTTAAAATTAATTGCGTAGACACCTATAGTTTTTGCGGGCCAAATAGCTCGCTCACGTAGCCGCGCATGTTAGTGAAATTAACTTGTAAATACGGAAATATACTTTCAATCAAAGCATCTTTGGTAGCCATCATATTGCAAAATTTGTCTGGGAATCGAATGCATTGTGTATTTTCTTGTAATTGAATTTATCCGTTGTCAATTTTAAGCAATTGTTCGTTGATTTATTGTAAGGGATAATTTACAAACACTTCGCCATATGTAGCACGTGCATTGATCGGCAATATCTGTCTGAAATCATCGGCCAGTAGCAGTCTCAAAAATGTATATTTTGAAAATCGCCATTGCTACTAAATAAATTAGTAGTATAGTTAAAGTTTAGTTATAGTTGATTAAAGAAATCTGTAGTATCACAACAGAGATAAAACCTATTGTACGAATAGACAAAATAAAAAAACAACAAAACCAAACGTCTCATTTATCAAAATTTATCCTACACATAGGCCGTCTTAATTCAAACATTTGAATATAAAGATTCTTTCTTAAAATTAGTTGCAATGTAACACAATCTCTCATTTATTAAAATCAATTCCAATCAAAATTCGAACCTATGACAACAAAAAATTCATAAATCTAAATGATCTATAATGATAATTATTTTAAACTAAAGAAAATATCAAAACTAAAGAAAATCTGCAAATATAATTGATTGAAGGTCATTATTTGTAAATAGTAAACAAAAAAAGTTTATCCTTCGTTCATAAAACAAAAAAATTTAGTTTCAGAATATAAAAATATTTAAAATTTATATTGTAAATTTAAAGGGATCGTTTTGCATGTATTTATTTTTTTTTTATTTTATTTTCTATCATACTTCTTTATGTGTATTTTACTTTTTTTTTGTTTATTTACAAAATAAATAAAATTTTAAGAAGAAGAAAAGAGAAAAATAAAATCCGGATATACTTTTTATTCATTTTGTTTTATTTTTATTATAAATATCTGTATTAAATAGATACAAAACAGGCCAAAAAGAGTTGTTATCGAGGAGCAAAACTTGGCCTATCCCATTAGTGGAATATCATCATCAGCATCGTAACTCACAGCGTCTGTATCATCATCATCATCAACTTGCAAGAATTCGGCATGTTTAAGTCAATTGAAATACGACGTTTACTTACTAAAACGATTTCTAGTTGGATAGCATCTACCAATTAGTAAAGGAGCCTGTAAACGAGCAACTATTGCCGGGCAATATTGCTGAAAATATTGCCCGGCAATATTTTCGGCAATGTGTTGCCGAAAATATTGCCGGGCAATATTTTCAGCAATATTGCCCGGCAATGTTTTAACAAAACTCTTGTAAAATAGCATGTAAACGAGCAACTTTTTACGGCAATGTGTGGCTGGCAATCATTGCCGGGCAATATTGCCCAAATTCAAAAACATTCTCGGCAATATTTTCGTATTGCCCGGCAATATATCTGTATATTTCGGCAATATGGCCAGTATTGCAACTAATGGCTGGCATGTTGCTGTTGATATCGCTCATCGAGCGAAAATATTAAACATTGCCCGGCAACTATTTCGATTTTTGTTGATGTTTTTATTGAAATTGAGAATGTAGTTTGTTTTGAAGATTTGTTAATGTGAAAACAAAATTATTTCATATAAAAATTTGTTTGAATTAAATTAAATGGTTGGTAAAAAAAGGGATACTGAATTCGGAAATTGTTTTGGTTGTTGTAAAATAAGAAAAAAGGTAATTTCTTTCTATTCAGATGTTATGGTTAATTAATGATTGATGAAAGGTGGGTTAATAATATTTTTTGTTGTTTTTAATGATTGTGATTCTGTTTTGAGAATGAGTGCACTTATTTTTGTTTATAAATCGTTAAGTATTTTGAATGGAGAATAAATATGATGGTTTTTTAGTAAAAATTTGTAAGACTACTGCAATGGAAAGCATTTCGGCTTGATGAATTAATTATTAAAGTAATTAAATTATTATTCTTTTAATGTATAAAACACCCAAGGTTTTATAAATATTTTTTGAAGTAAAACTTCTTTAGTGTTTTAAGAATTGTGCAACGGAAGTATAAAAAACGAATATAATATTCGGCAAATATACGATACAATTCGATTATGACACACATATTTTAAATATTCACTGGTTTTTGGTGCATTATAGAAATAGTTTATTGTATTTTTCGATGCTTAAAAATTTAACAGAAATTCAATTCAAAAAACATAATTTTGAATTAAATTTAATGATTTTCAATCCGAATTTTTGGAGTATTTTCATTTAATTTAATATCAGTTTTCAAAATATTATATGTCTGTTCCAGTTTTGTTTACAATGGATGCTTAGACTCGTAAATTAATAAAAATGGCAGCATATTTGGCTTTTTTAAAGGCAGAAAAATAAGTTGTCGCAAATCTTGGTAAATAGCAGGCATATATAATGAAATATAAGATGACAAAAAGCTCCGTTTTGAAATTTGAGCAAAATCGAATAACTGGTTGGAGCATGTTTGGTGGATCTTTTTGGTTTGTATGGTAAAGTTATTCATTTGTTCATTTGTTATTATATTTTTTATTCACTTATGCAGTCTTGTCCTAAATGTTGTATGAGTTGGATGTGTCGATTGTAGATGGTGGTCATGGTGGTCATGGTGGTCATGGTAGTCATTGTGGTAATTGTGGTCATGGTGGTCATGGTGGTCATAGTGGTAATGGTGATCACGGTGTTCACGGTGGTCATGGTAGTTATGGTGGTCATAGTAGTCATGGTGGTCATAGTGGTCATGGTGGTCATGGTGGTCATAGTGGTGATGATGGTTATGGTGGTCATGGTGGTCACGGTGGTCATGGTGTTCACGGTGGTCATGATGGTCATGGTGGTCAAGGTGGTCATAGTGGTTATGGTGGTCATGGTGGTAATGGTGGTCATGATGGTCATGGTGTTCACGGTGGTCATGGTGGTCAGGGTGGTCATGGTGGTTAGGTGGTCATGGTGGTCATGGTGGTCATCGTGGTCATGGTGGTCATGGTGGTCATGGTAGTCATAGTGGTAATGGTGGTTATGGTGGTCACGGTGGTCATGGTGTTCACAGGGTTCATGATGGTCATAGTGTTCACGGTGGTCATGATGGTCATGTTGGTCATGGCGGTCATAGCGGTCATGGTGATCAAAGTGGTAATGGTAGTCATGGTGGTAATGGTGGTCACGGTGGTCATGGTGGTCATGGTGTTCACCGTGGTCATGATGGTCATGGTGGTGTCACGGGGATCATGGTGTTGAGAGTTTGCATCCAGGGCTTTCTCATGCGGGAAAAAATATTTGTGTTGATTAAATTTGTTTTGTTAAATAGAAAATGAGTGCGTGTAATCTTTGCACGCGGTTGAAATAAATTTCTTTGGCTACTGTGGCAGGTTTTAATAAAAAGATGAAATATAAAATAAATATGTCATATTGCAATTTAGAGTTGCATTTCTTGATAATATAATTTACTGTGTAATAAAAAGCAACATTTACATAATGTATTACAAAGTCAATTCAATTTATTAGCATAATTGAAATATGAAATTAGAGGTTTATGACAAATTTGCTTAATTTATTGAAAAATGCATCAATTGTTGTACCAATTGTTAAATTAAGTGGATATGTATTCATCGTGAAATTTAATTTGTAATACGTTGTAAGACTTTATAAAACATGTAAATATGGCTTTTATTACACATTGTTATAAACTATATTATCATATATAATATCACGAGTCATCAAATAATAGTCGATTATTTTTCATAATCATTATTACGAATGTCATTTGAGGTCCCGAGTGCGCGTAGCGCACGAGGAAAATATTTAACCTCAAATGGCATGAGTGGTAATGTTGAAAAATAATCGACTAATAATTTGGTGACGAGTTGTATTTAGCAGACAGTTTAACGAACAGAAATAGTAACATTATTTCATACAACATAATCATACATAGTAAAATATTATTTCATCTTAGTAGGCGCATAAATGTTATAAATTTGTAATTTATTTTTGACAAATAAACATAAACATGCAATCATTTATGAATGAAAACGGACATTTTTACTATTTGCAAATTGCATTTTCACATAATTTTGTATGTGAATTTTTGTTTTAAATTAATATATTAAGTAGGCGGAAAATATTCGAAAATATTCGCTGTTCCTTCCTACCAGAAAAAAATAATCGAAACAAATCGTTTTGATTTGCTAAAAAATAGTAAATGAAGCGTTTTTATTGGACCTTATTGAAACTTTATTTAGTGAGTTGAGTTGTCAAGAATATTACAAAAGAAACTCTAAATTTCAATATAAGATATCTATTTTATTTTATATTTAATATTTTTAGTAATACCTGCTGCAGTTGCCAAAGAAGTTTTACTTCAACAGCGTGTAAAGATTACGCACTTCATTTTTAGGTATATTTCATATAAAAATCTACCTATTGGTATGTGCTTCATCTCGGAATTTCGGAAAAATTTTGGTGCCAATATATGATAAGCGGAGACGGAAAATCAAAATGAAAAAAAAATTTATATATATATATATATATATACATATATATATATATATATATATATATATATATATATATATATATATATATATATATATATATATATATATATATATATATATATATATATATATATATATATATATATATATATATATATATATATATATATCGATATGAGATATAACGGAATTTGGCGGCACTCTCACGGTCGTATTTTTCGACCTACACCAAAATAATTTTTTGTGTGTGTTCCGGCAAATAATGTCTTGGACAAGTTCGTGAACTGGCCATATCCGGGTACCGGTTAAGCGGCTAGAGCCTAAAATGTCGAATAATCTAGGGCGCTATAACTTCCGTTTGAATCATAATATTTTAATAAAATTTATAAATATTGAATATTTGAACATATTTCTATCATTTTTATCCAAATGACAACTTTGACGTTCCAGGTTTCAAAAATTTGCCAATCTTTTTTGTCCTTGATCTAGCTGAAATGGCCAAGCTCACACTTTTTTATTTAACTAAACTTTAAAAATATTGTTTTGTATTTTATATTTATTTAAAAATAAAAGTAATTTTTTCTTACTTTAAAATCACAAACAATTAATAAATTTGCGTAGTCTAAAAAAGATTCACACAAAAAAATACTCAATATTCACAAAAACAACATTTAAATTTTTATTTAATGACACCCGATGACTAATTAAATTGAAACAGTAATAACGATCAACCATAACTGACCGAATAATGTGTTTTTTACAGGTCCCAGCTAAAATCTTTTTCTTCATATTGTAACGTTTCTTAGCCGAGTTACAATTATTTAGTTCGATCACTAAATCAGGAAATTTAAAACACAATGGATTTTCTAAACGTTATAATTTTATTCGTTCAAGATTTTACAATAAAAATATTTCTCCTATTACTATTCCCCTTTTAGTAGTTCTTCTGCTACTAACAATATTTCACCACTTATAATTCTTTTATACTTGTTCACAATATCACTTTTAACTTTCTACTTATAACACTGTTAATTTTACTTCGCCTTTATCACTGCTAAATTTTTATACTTTTTGTATCGCTAACAACTTTATACTAATTCAATCGCTTACAAATTTATACTTTTTGTATCACTAACAATTTTATACTGGTTGTATCCTCGAACAACACCTTTTATATATACTACATGAAATAGCCTCGAAACTGCTGTAATGTTCTAGATAGAACACACCCTTTTTTTTCCTTTATCAACAATAAGACGATCTTCAAATATTGACACCTAGGTGTGAAATCTATTCTTTTCAATTGTTTTATTTACCAATTTTTATTTCGTTAACCAATCCTTATTCGATAAAACAAATAATTCCTATTAAATGTTTACTTTGGTTGCATTGTTACCTTTTGTATCTTTTGATTTTTATATTTGTAGAACTAACGAGAATTTTCTTGAAAGTTCTATTGTTTTTGTGTTCTATCATCTTCCATAATCGTCACAATATGTATCTTCGATTTTCTTACTACATACATGTATTTATTATATTACTATTGTTTTTATTTTTTTATAAAGGATGCAAAAACTAGAAAAAAATTAAAAGAGGATTAACCTAATAAAAAATATTTTTAGCAAAATAATAATTTTGGCGCCTAAATTAAATCCTTTTACATTTTTATTGTTTGAAAGTGTTACTATCAGCGTTGCCACTTGGATACATTTGTATCCATTTGGATACATTATTTGAAAAATTTAATAAATGGATACTGGATACAAAAAAATCACAAAACTGCTAGAATGGATACATTTTATTGATATGCCCTTAGCTGTGTTAGATTTCCAAAAACTTTGAAAATGTTTATGAAATTTGTTATATTGTTCGTCTATTCTCTTTTTGTGAAAGAAAAAGTATCAGAAATTGGCGAGCAGTGTAACTAATTTTAAACAGTTTTTGAAAATCGATCACATTTTTTTTAATAATTTAAAAGTCGATTTAAAAATCATTTTATACAATTTTATAGACCCTTATCGTTTCTTAAATCTGAGGAATGTAAATGAGCTAGGTTTTCAAAATGAAGAAAACCATATACAATTGTCTGAAATAAGTATGGGATATGCAGTACAATCATTTTTAGCATACAATAAACGGGAAAAAGAGGAATTTTTGGAGGTGACAAAAACTGTGCAAAAAATGTATATGGAATTTATTCATCAAATAAAACACATATAAAAATCATCAGATAAAAATTTGAATTAATGTGATTTTTTTGTTGTTATATTATAAATAAATGTGATCAGGATACTGAATTGTACTAAACATATATTGTAATTAGTCCTTTAGCAATATCAAATAATCATGTTTCATTTTTTCAAAAAAGTGGATACATTTGGATACATTTTTTTATAAAATTGGATACATTTTAATTTTTTTGAGTGGCAACGCTGGTTACTATTGATAATTGCTATTCTTTTTAGGTAGATTTCATAAGATCTACCTATTTTATTATCTGTTGTTTTTAGTTAAAAAGATGTTTGGAAAAATGGTCAGTAACCTTCATTGGGTATTGTATTTGAGCTAGATTTCATATAAAAATTTACTTTTTGTAATTAACATGCGTCATCACGGGAATTCCCAAAAATTTTCTTGTCAGTTTATGAGCTACTATCTTTTTATGATAAACGATGACGAAAAATCAAATCAAACATATTATATATGTACGTATATTATTATATAGTGTGTATATTATTTTAGATTGTTGACTGGATTTGATAATTTAATTTAAAAATAAAATGTTACTTGGAGATTGTCAATTTATTGTTTGATTAAATAAACAAAATTGTTTCAATATCCGTATCAGCTGGATTAAGTAGTGGAATGTGAATCAACAAATATTTTTATTTGATTCAATATATTAAGGTTTATAAACGTTGCTTAAATAAAATTCAATAATCTCGTAATATAATTTGAAAATAATTTAATAATAATATGCACAAATTGATTGATGATTATCGCTCGAGAGCTTATATTATAGAAAAAGAATATTTTGCAAAATGATGTATTTTTGTCGGTAAGAATTGAACGTAATTGAATTAACTTTATTATTTCAATTGATTTGTACAAACAGTCAAACTGTTGAGATCACTCACCGTCATAGTAAAAAAATGCAAAGGGACCTCTTTGTTCGTACATCGTACAATGGAATGCTTTGCTCGAATCAATAGTTTCGGGGGCGTTCAATCCACACAAAAATAAAATTGCGTCCACTAAATCTTCAGAACGCATGTTGTTGTGGGACCTAGGTCTTAAAAGGTATCTATGTATGTGTTATTCTGACACACATTGTTATTCCTATAACAAAACACTTTATATAAAAAACAAAATCGGATAGTTCATAGAGTCCCTGTAGTTTTAGTCGGTAAGAAGGATGAAATTATTAATTTCTGCATTGATTACAGAAAACTGAATGCAGTAATAAAAAATAGCTACCCATTACCTCAAACTGATGATACCCTGGATAAATTTGCAGGTGCCAAATTGTTCTCAACAATAGATCTGCAAAGTGCTTCATGGCCGGTAGAAATCCAGGAAGAGGACCGATAATTGACAGCGTTTAGTATGGGTAGTGGGTTGTGTAATAGGAATGTGTGAGGGGAGGGCTGCGTAATTTCCCAGGGTTGTGTAATGCCCCAGCTGCATTTGAAAGTTTAATGGAACGTGTCTTGCGTTATTGAACGATATTATTGTAACGGTCATAGACTTCAAAGATCATTTGAAAAAAAAAAAATAGAGAAACCTTCGAAAGAATTCAAGCAGCAGGACTCGTAATAAGTCCAAAGAAATATACACTGTTTAGAGAGAAAGTACAATACTTGAGGCGCAAAGTGACAACAAATGGTGAACACCCAAATGCCCACCCAGAGCTTTGTAGTTGTCTAGGATTTTGCACTTGCTACCAATGTTTTGTACCAACATTAGTTAACAGGAATAAAAAGGCTCTACGTAAGCTAACAAGGACGGATAAAGCATTTAAATGAACAAAAAAACAAGAAGATGCGTTAGTGGAAATTTAAAAAAGATTGTGCTCTGCATCAGATCTGGCTTACCAGATTTTAAATTCATATTTGAAACTAAAGCTGGCACTGATGTTACAGGAGGAGTGTTATTTCAAGAAATGGATGGGGAAAAGAGTAATGGCCCATATTAATAGAAGAAACTGTCCAAGCCAGAAAGGAATTATTGTTTAACCTGTAAAAAATTGTTGGCTATAATGGAATGTGTGAAACATATTTCCACAAATACTTGTACAGTTAAAAATTTCCATTTGAGGACTGATCATGGAGCATTAAGGTGATTGGTACGATGGATTAAACGCTTGCAGGCTTATGATTTTGAAGTGCTCATGGAAATGTTGACGCATAGTCGAAACTTCGATGGCAGGTAAAATACAAGCACTGTAACCGAACCGGAAGTAAGGAAAACATTATTGATGTCAGGCTTCCTCTAGCGGGAAGGGTCGATTTGGATCGATTAAGATCAATGTTGATCTACGGGTCTGACTACCCCGCGTACTTCTGTCCCTGCCATTGACATTTGAGTTAGAGTGAGATATCACATACCACTGGCAATGGCAGGAGATATCATTAGCCAAGATGATATCTTACGGTACTGGCGGACGAACTTTAATTAGTCAACGGCACCACTCCCAGTCTTAGCTAGGCAGCGTTCCGTAGTAGTATGGCTCATTAGCTCTTCCGAGGAATCAGACCAAAATAAAGTTATGTGGGCTTTGTGCCTCGATTGGGGTGGTGAAAGGTGCATCTGGGGTGCGCTGTATCAGCTGGATTATTGGCAATTAGTTTCGTTATTTTTTCTGCAAATTTCTAACAATTTGCTTTTCACTTATAGTTTTGTTATTATTTCTTCATCTTATCATGAAATATTGGCATATGTCGTATTTTATTGCATGATAAGGTTTTTTGCTTAGTTATCCATTCTTTAATAAAACATAAAAAAAATAAACCTTTTGATACAACAGAAACGATATACGTCTGCAAGTAGTAAAGTAAATATGCGCAATCCACCCGCCCATAAAGCGGCATGTCCACGGTATTTGCAGGGACAACACATATATGAATGAAAATAAAATTTAGAATACATGTTCAAAACATCTGCGGGTTTAACGCTAACCATGACCACGTGCAACATCATTATGAGCACGACATACTGAACTTTCTTTTCCTTACAGAAACACAAGTTTCTGTAAACTTTGAAAACGAGATTAGAGCAAAGTCCTCTAATTGTGAGGTTATCATTACCGGCGACTTCAACTTTCACAACAAATCATGGTTGGAATTCTTCAAATCGACCGACGATATTGATAATAGTGGAAAACTGGCAAACATTTTGCTGCGTCTATCCCAAATTGTTAAAAACCCAAATTTCACTCCCCGTAATGGCGGTGATAATAGTTTTCTTTTAGATCTCTATCTTACCACAATGCAAGATATTACGAGTGTCAATATCGCGAAAGGTAGCATTGGAAATTCTGATCATTATTTAATGTCATCAGTTATCAAAACTGATTTACCCCTTTTTCCATAGTAAAACCCAAACAAAAATACATCCTTGCATTCAAAAGCTGCCAAAACGGCACTTAGAAACAAACGTAGATCATTTAATATTTGGATTTATAACAAAACTCTCACTAATCGATCCCAATATCTAAAGGCCAACAAAATATCTAACCAGATAATCTCAAACGAAAAGTCTGAAATTGACAGAGCGAAAGCTTCAAAACTTCCGTCTATGTCTATTTCTGACAAAAGTTTCTACAGTGCCATTAATTCCTTAGATTTGGGTACAAAATCTTCCTATTATTGATGGTGATTCAATCGTCAATGATCCCGCAAAAAAAATTTAACTTGTTCGCTGAACGCTTTGCTCTGAACTCCACTGTTTTGGAAACTTCTAAAGAAATACTCCAAATACAGTCTTCAGGAGTTAATATGAACGAACTCCACTTCAAACCCAAAATAGTCGCTAAACTTCTAAGGGGGTTAAACACCAACAAAGCCTTAGGAATGGTAAAACATTCCACGCATTATTTTAAAAACCTTTTCTAAAGACCTTGCACCAACTTTGACTAAAATATTCTAACAATCCTACAAATCTGGTATATTTCCCTCGTGCTGAAAGTTGGCAAATGTCCAGCCCGCCCCCAAAAAGGGACCAAAATCCGATATCTCAAATTATAGGCCTATAGCATTTCAAAATTTTTGGAAGTAAATCATTTAATAGCCGACAGCCAATACGGTTTTCGAAACAAAAGATCAACTACCGATCTGTTATGATAAAGGCTTGATAAAGGTTGTGAAACATACGTTATCGCTTTAGAAATCTCCAAGGCATTCGATCGAGTCTGGCATGCCAACTTAATCAACAAGCTCGTTGCGTATCGGTTTCTTCCCACTTTTGTGAAGCTGATTCAAAATTTTCCAACCGATACAATTCAGTCTCCTTAGACGGCTTATCATCTGAGTCTAAACTAATTAAGGCTGGTTAATGAGCCTCAAGGCTCAGTATCGTCCCCAACACTATTTTTGATTTATATCAACGAATTGTTGAAAATCACCAGCAACCCAATAAATAGTTTTGCAAATGATAGTACTCTGCACAACTCATTCGAGTCCTTCCCTTAAAAATTAAAATGCACGAACGAATTAATCCCGCCCGGAGAGACGCTGCCATAAACGTCAATAACGACCTAAAAAAGTCGCCGATCGGGGTGATCAAAACCTGATCAATTTCAACTCTGCCAAAACACAGCTATTGATTATTTCCAGATCAAAGACCGAGTTCCCCAAAGATATTTTATTCAGCATATGTGATGAACCTATAGGTGAATGTAAAAACATTGGGTGTCACAGTTTCAAATGACTTACTCTGGAACGATCATGTAATGGCAATGGCAAAAATCGCGTATAGAAAACTTGGCCTCCTAAATAGATGCAAAAAAATTTTCACTCCATACCAATTGCTCCATGTTTATCCTACAAGCCAATTTAAAAAAAAAACTTCTTGTCTTTCCACTTATATGGAAACTTTCAGCATGCTCGTTTATCAACTCATTATCCCTCAAACGAAATTATTTATAAAAAAATATTTATAAAACCTTGGGTGTTTTAAACATTAAAAGAATAATAATTTAATTACTTTAATAATTAATTCATCAAGCCGAAATGCTTTCCATTGCAGTAGTCTTACAAATTTTTACTAAAAAACCATCATATTTATTCTCCATTCAAAATACTAAACGATTTATAAACAAAAATAAGTGCACTCATTCTCAAAACAGAATCACAATCATTATAAAAACAACAAAAAATATTATTAACCCACCTTACATCAATCATTAATTAACCATAACATCTGAATAGAAAGAAATTACCTTTTTTCTTATTTTACAACAACCAAAACAATTTCCGAATTCAGTATCCCTTTTTTTACCAACCATTTAATTTAATTCAAACAAATTTTTATATGAAATAATTTTGTTTTCACATTAACAAATCTTCAAAACGTACTACATTCTCAAATTCAATAAAAAAAACAACAACAAAAATCGAAATAGTTGCCGGGCAATGTTTAATATTTTCGATCGATGAAAAAAATCAACAGCCATTAGTTGCAATACCGGCAATATTGCCGAGCTATACAAATATATTGCCGGGCAATACGAAAAAATTGCCGGGAATGTTTTTGAATTTGGGCAATATTCCCCGGCAATATTGCCCGGCCATACATTGCCGTAAAAAGTTGCTCGTTTACAGGCTCCTTAAGAGTTGTGCTTTGGCCATTGTCATTTCTAACAATTTTTATTAAAAATTCTGTCGATAGTGATTTTTAAAAATTTTTACTACACCCTTATCCTTCGACTGAAGAGCAGATGACGTGTTTAGTGGGATAATCACTAATTTAATAAATTTTAGATTTTTCAAATGAAGATGTGCAGGGCAATTATCCAACAGTTAATTTTTCTTTAACTCGGTGTTTCGTTTTCTTAAAACATTCAATAATATTAGAAGACATCTAGGTCTTTGTATTTTCTGTATTATCCAACGGTAGAGACTTAATGCTTCTAAATAAGCTGGGTGATTTACTTTTTTCTATCACAAGCCATTCATTCGCTCTCAACTTACACATTTTTATTATTTAAATTTTTTTTCTGGAGTAATTTTATAAAACAGACCCGTTTTGTCGACGTTGTAAATTTTATTTGTAGCCGTCGAGTATTTTCGACTACGCTGATTGATAGGAATTCGTCACATGTACTTCCATCAACACTTGCTCATGCATCAAAAATCCCACCCCGCCATGCACCCAACCGCAATATATGTCTCTTACGGAAGCAAAAAGTTCAGATTTCCATACATTTGAATTCAGAATTTAGCGGCGATCCAATTAATTCTGTTTTCTTGTGCAATATTGAATAAATATTGCAACAATTTTTGAATCGCTGTTGCTGTTGAGCTGCAACTCTGTCAACAACACTTCGCAAATCTTCCCAATTTTTCTTTTTTATTTCTTGTAATTCAAACGCCTTTTAAATGAAATGTTTGTTTTTCCATATGGTGCTTATAGTTTTTTATGAATCCCACCATTTATAAATCAATAGCTTTGAATATCCCAGATAACATGTTAAACGTTATCTTTTACTATACATTCAGAGATTAATACGGTATATTCACGATTAATTAACGAGCAGACCTGAAAACACACATTCTGAATAATGTAAAGGGAAAGTGATCTCCGTCGAGAATCGAAACCGGCTTCCTTGAGTTATAAGGCTACCTAGCGCCTTATCAACTGAGCTAAAACTGCGACAATGTAAACCAAACCACCAAAATGGAAAGATATAGAGGATAAAAACCACCAATTGTGATTAAAAAATCACAACTATTTTTTCTCATGTCTAAAAAACGTTTTTATTTTTGAACTTTTCGGTCGCAATAAACGAACAATCTGTGCATCTATCTGTACAAATTTTATTGCAAAATTGGTCGCTATATCAGAAATGTCGTAATAACCGAAGTCGTTTTAACCGAATATTTTTATATAGGAACAAAGGCAAGTTCAACCATTACTTTGATTTTATGACGCTATAGGCGAAATGTCGTTATAACCGAGGGCGTTATAAGTGAATTTCACTGTACTTATAAATAAATATGTACATTTAGAGAGAAATCAAAATATTTTTTCATAGCAACCTATTTGAAGGGAAACCAAAATGAATCTTTTTTTCAAAAATTATTAATTACTCTAATTTATTATTAATACATTTAATGAAAAATAAAACGTTGTACGCACCACTGTCGTTATAGATTTTAACGGCCGTCAGGCGATATGAATCCCTCGGGCCAGAGGCCCTTGGGCTGGTCATATCGCCGTCGGGCCGTTAAAATCCTTATAACAACCTTGGTACGTAAATAGCTATTGTATTTTCAAGTCAAGAGCTGGTCTTATTTTTAAAATTTCATGTAAGAACATGGGTGCTTGTAGTATATGTTGAAATTTTCAAACTGCTTTTTATTGGCAAAGTATAGTGGATGTTGATAGATTTATATTAAGATTTTTAAATAATTGATAGATAATTGTTGATAGATTTATATTAAGATTTTTAAATAATTGAAATTAAAGTAACTAAGTATGCTCTTTGTCATCAATATCCGATAATATGTTACCATCGAAAATCTGTAACTCCTAAGCGATTCGTCTAAACGTCGTAAATAGGAAAATACAGTGTTTTCGATCAAAACCTATCCAAATGTATACGATATTTGAAAGCCAATTGGTTCAACGAGCTTTGTCAATACTTTAAAATTAATGGCGTTGACACCTATACTTTTTGCGGGCCAAATAGCTCGCTCACGAAGTCGCGCATGATTAGTGAAAATAACTTGTAAACCTCTAAATATACTTTCAATTAAAGCATCTTTGGTAGCCACCATATTGCAAAAATTGTTTGGAAAACGAATGCATTGTGTATTTTCTTGTAATTGAATTTATCCGTTTTAAATTTTGAGCAATTGTTCGTTGAACGCTAATGCCAATTGATCATTTTGAAGATGATCACGCAAATTTATTGTAAGAGATAATCTACAAACACTTCGTAATATGTGTGATTCTTTCATCCGCATATGTATCACGTGCGATGATCGGCAATATTTAACTGAAATCATCGGCCAGTAGCAGTCTCAAAAATGTATATTTTGAAAATCGCCGTTGCTGCTAAATAAATTAGTAGTATAGTTAAAGTTTAGCTATAGTTCATTAAAGAAATCTGTAGTACCACAACAGAGATAAAACCTATTGTACGAATAGAAAAAATAAAAAAAAACATTTTGTAGGAATTGAAAAACCGATAGTTGGATTGGAATATATAACTGTATCAACTCATACTTTAAAATATATTAGCATATTTAAAAAGTTTACTCAAAATCCAATATCAGAAACTGATGTTATCGAAGGTTGAAATAAATAGGCAATCAAGAGACCTGCCCCACGCAACTTATCCTAATATCACCCCAAAATTAACCAGGTATTTGTCCTGCCAATACTCCATTCAATTCGAATGTGCAAATGTCATAAGCCGAAGCCATAAACCAAACTTTGCATTTATCAATATTTAATCCAAACACAAACCCAAGCGTTCTAGCTAAATCATACTAATATAAACTTTCTTAAATAAAAATACTTACAATGTAACAAAAAATCCCTCCATTATCATTTATCAATAACAATGAAAACCATACAACTTTCCTAATCAACGCCAACAAAACCGCCAACCTCTCATTTATCAAAATTTATCCTAAACATATGCCCAAGCGTCTTAATTCAAACATTTGAATATTAAGATTCTTTCTTAAAAGTAGTTGCAATGTAACATAATATCTCAATTATTAAAATTTCAATCAAAACTCGAACTATCCTATGATACCAAAAGATCATAAACTTAAATGTATATTATTTTAAACTAAAAAAATATCAAAAAAACAATTGATTGAAATTGAATATAAAATTTGTAAATAGTAAACAAAAAAAATATGTCCTTCAATGTTTAAAGGGAGTATTTACATGTATGTGTAAAAGAACTTTTTATTTTCTATCATATTTCTTTACGTGTATTTTACTTTTTTTGTTTATTTACAAGTAACAAAATAAATAAAATTTGAAGTAGAAGAAAAGAGAAAAATTCTTTTTTTTTATTTTGTTTCTAAATATGTGTATTAAAAAGATACAAAACAGGCCAAAAAGAGAAACAAATATACATCTTATTCATTTGTTAAAATCTCAAATAGAAATTTTGTATATTTCTTTATTTTTAAAATCTCTTACACATTTTTGTGTTAAACGTTACTTCTCTAGTATTCTCTATGATTATTATAAAGAATTATGGCATTATAAGTTTGTCAAAAAATAATGTCAAGTGTGTCAAAAAATGATTACATTTATTTTTGTAGCCAATTTTTTGGAAAAAAAATGTAGCTGTTTTTATGACGTAAATGTAATTTAGAATGAAATTGGACATGGAAATTTTTGAATTTGTTATAGTTTTTGAAATATTTGTGGAATTTTGAAAAAGTTTGTATTTTTGATTTTGTAATAATTTTTGCAATATTTTTAGAATCTCGGAAAAAGTTTTAATTTTTGATTTTGTAAGAATTTTTGGAATATTTTTGGAATATTTTTAGAATTTTGAAAACTTTTTAATTTTTGATTTTATTATAATTTTTGGAATTTTGAAAAAATTTTCAATTTTTGATTTTGTCATAATTTTTGCAATATTTTTAGAATTTTGGAAAAAGTTTGTATTTTTAAGAATTTTTGAAATATTATTGGAATTTAGAAAAAATTTAAATATATGATTTTATTCTAATTTTTGGAATATTTTTGGAATTTTGAAAAAGTTTGATTTTATTTAATTTAACAATATTTTTGGAATCTTGATTATAATTTTCCGGCAACGTATTGATGTTTCGTGTTAGTTTTGTAATAAAATTTTAAACAGAGATAAAAATACTTGTACTTTAACAAAGAGTTACGTTTAATATACATCGCTGCCCAAAACTAAAAACCATGTCCTCATAAAAGTATTTTGCCGAAAACTATATACAAATCCTTAACCCAGACCGAAGTCTTGATATCTCAGAGCTGTGAGATTTCAGCCCCTCCATATTTTTTGCTTTCGATTCTGAGTTTTTTTTGAATCAGCCCGATTATTCTGCTGCCACCTGTCCCAACCGTTTTTTTCGTTTTCCCCGCTAGTTTTATTGAATTTGTTTTTGGATATATATTTTTCGGCTCCTTACATTTTTTTTGTTTGTCATTATTTTTGTTCTTTTGGTCTTTTTGTGTTTTTTTTCTTTCGCTTTTGTTAAATTTTTTTTTGTCCGGCCCGACTAGTTCAGTCGGTAGAGCCTGAGAGTCCATCTCGGGGTTTGGGTTCGAACCCAGCTCCTATTTCATTTCTTAATTTTTCTTATGATTCTCAGGGCGAATTTAGTCAGCTAGACTTCCTGCTTTCGTCCTGTCCTGTAATGGGCAAGATATTCTATGTTAGTTGTGCTTCCATTTCCCATCTTTACCTATAGTAATATACTATAGAGATCTTCATATTCAATCAACTTCTTAGCCTACTTGTTCATAAGACCCCATTGCTTTAAAATATTTCTTAAATATGAAACTTCCGGAAGCCGTATTAAATTATTTCCCATTTTTTCTGTTATTGTTTTTGCTGAATTATGGAAAAGCTAAAGAGCGGAAATACTACGTTAATAATTTTATACAAACTAAAATTTATGCTGACAGTTTTTTTTTATTTGGCTGGTGCCTTAGAAATGAATGGAAAAAATTGTTTTTTTTAGAGATTAGCGAATCAGTTGGTGGTTGGTAGTGGAGCTAAGAGTTCTGGTGGAGTGGTTTTGAGTTGGAGTTCAACAGTCGAGTTGTACAAAAATTGTTTTTTTGATCGACCACTTTTTTTAATTTTGGTCATGAATTGTGGAGTGAAAAGAAATTTTTTTTAAATAAATAAGAAAAGAAAAATTTGAAAATACAACTAAGTGTTTTTTTTTCTATGTTATTTATGTTAACTAGATGGTTAATTTTGCTTTTGCTTGGTGGTTAATTTTGCTTGATGGTTAATTTGTTAAGTGATATAAATTAGACAGATTTTCGGTGATTTAATAATTAGATTAAATTAAAATTATTAATTGGTAATTAAATAAAGAAAAATGTGTATTATATAAATATTTGATTTGTTCTGTTTTTTCCCGTTATTGCCGACTCCTAAAAATAAAAGAAAGGTAAAAAGGAAAAAGAACAAGGACCAATAAAATAAAATGATCAAAAACTAAGTGGGTTGGTACGACCAACGGCGGCTTCGAATACCGAATTCAATTTAGAATGTGTATATTATAAACAATTTAAAAGAAGTGAAAATAGATTTGGGGTAATATTCCGTGATTATTTGGGAATACAAGTAACAAGACTTAAAGGGAATAATTGAAATAACAAAGGTTTAATTTCCAAAGTGGATCCAAGGGACCTAAACATCAAAATCAACGGGGTAGTAGATTTTTTTATACTATATTTTCTTTATTATTAAACTTTTTTTCGTTATTATTTGCGATACATTTATGTGATTGAACTTGAAAGTTGAGTAGTTCATGATGTGCTAATTTAAAGAATCTTGGGAAGGGCTGTGGCACGACGGTTGAACTTGCCATAAAACCTGGGTGTATTTAAGGCACGCGATGTTTGTTTTAGCTTACTCTAAATTTCTTGTTGGTGAGGTTGGTCACCAGAATTCACGCCAGCTTGAGCTAGCGGCGGGTGAATGTAGGTGTAGCGTGCACGAACAACTGGTAGACCTTCACGGTCGACCATACCTCCTACACGATTTATCTTTAAACAAAGAAACCACGCGACCATGTATTGTCAGACTTTATCCCAAGTTCTGAAAATATTGGGTGTTGATGGGTCACATGATCAGGAATATGCCACTATATGGATTATTATCAACCCTATAATTTTAGTTTTGTTCCTGCAAATTTTTAAAACAAATTTGTTCACCTTTTTATGTTATTTTTATTTTCTGTATCCTATCATAAGATATTGGCATAAGCCCATACAAGGTTGTACAACTGGTCCAGTAATGGTCCATTACTGGCAGCCAGTAATGCAGCAATGGGCGAGTACTGGCAACCACGACTGGGCCATTAACATAATTTTACTGGATGATAACTTCGGACAATAAATGGTTGCCATTCTTGGGTCAAATACTGGCAACCATGACTGGGCCGTTAAAAAAATATACATTATTATCATATGTCAATTTAAATAAATTAAATACAAACTAATTTAAAATAAAATAAAAATGACGGAAAAAATTCAAAACTCCCCATACAACTGGTTCAGTTGCAGGAATGGCTGAGTAATGGCAAACTCCGCCCTGACTCCGCCAGTACTCCGCCATTAAAAAAAATATAAAATAATATTTTTTATACATAAATTTAAATAAATTATTTACAAAATAATTAAAATAAAATGGAAAATAAATTAAAACATATACCAACCTTTTTTATATTACCATAGTCTTTCAACCGACAAGGCGATAACTAAACTATATGTGAAATTTTTCAAACTATGTATATTTTCTAAAAGGGATAATACTCTAGTGAAATTTAAAAAAAATGACAGATCGGCAAATTCATGGCTACAGTACTGGCCCAATAACAATAGCCAAGTAATATTTACCATTCATGGGCCAGTGCTTGGCCATTCAAAGGTAACAATATACTGGTTATTTTCTGTAAACCATAGATCGGCCGATGATTGGTTCTAGTATTGGCCCAGCAACAATAGCCAAGTACTGTTAACCATTAATGGACCAGTGCTTGGCCGTATGTCAATGTCTGGCAAAACCTACTTGGGAGTATGTCATATTTTATAAATCATGATTCATATGATTTATTGCTTAGCTGTCCATTCTTTGATATAAAAATATAAAAAAAAGCAGATTTGGGTCCATCAACACCTTAGATTGTTTGTTTTGTGGGACCCTGGTATGGTTATATGTGCTGTTGTGACACATATTATAATTCCTACTACACAACACATTTTATGGTATTTATTATGCTGTATATCGCTATTTCCTACGACTTGTGTTAATACTCAACTGTTTACCTTAAACCTCACTGTCTTACAAAGCAATATTTAAAAACTGTATTTATCTATTAATCCGAACAATTTACTTAATATAAATTCTTAAATGCTTCCGTCCAGTTTAAATAAAAATATCCAAAATATACAAAAAAACCGAAAATAATTATGTCATCGTAATTTTACACATATGTCATAATTTCCCAATTACACAGTTCAGTTGTAGACAATTCTGCTGAATAATATTTGCTTTTTTTATTTATTTTTAGGTAAGTGATCGTAACCCATCATCTGTATAAATAATAATTAGCAAACAAAACTGTTTGGTTACAAATATGAATACTTAGATCATTCATACTTATAATAGAAACAAATTTTATTCGTATGACCTCAACTGTTAAATTTAATCGGTATGTACAAAATATAATAGATAATTATTCTAATAATTTAGTGTCGGCTCTCGCTTTTCTTTAATTACTTAATTTATAGCAACAAGATGAATTACTTAAAATGTATAATAGTAAAAAAGGATTGGTAGAAATATGTACAAATAACTTTATATTGTTTCTGTAATAGAATGATATCATTTAAATTACCACAATTTACATTGATAATAAAAAACAATAACAAAAATAATTTATTATATTTGACTCTCCATCATTCGTATATTTCAAAGTAAGGTTGCGTAATCTAACTAACTTAGATCAAATGTCAGAAATTATAATTTTTACAATAAAAAATGTCAATGAAAAAATAACAAAACTGAAACTGGTCTAGGGAATTGTTTAAGTTTTAAAATGTCTTTTATACATTTGTTTGTTTGGTATTTTACAATTGTACATATTTAATTTAAATTTTTTAATTGTCATCTCTAAAAATAAAAGATTTTTTTTTTCCAAATGAATAAAATAAATTTTTCTTTATATTTTTATACTTATTTTATAATATAAGAAAGATTTAAAGAACTAAGGTAAATGTGAACAAAAAGAAAAAATTCAAAATATACACATTAAGTTCAGTGTAGTGCATCGACCTTGATTGCAAGAATAATAAAAATGAAGAGAATATTTACTCAATGCAATATTTAGATCGCAGAGTTTTAAGGTTATATTCTTAATGATATATTATGCTGTGCAATGCAATACAACTGAAGGTTATGCTATCAAGTGGGATTTGTTGATGTAAGAATTTAAATACTTATAAAGACGTTTTGATTTACTTGGCAATAAATGATGTGGTGGTTGTCCGCTCCACATGTAAATAAAGTCAATCTTCGTTATCAGGCTCCTTAAATTTCTTCTAAAGAGATTATCAAAATTCCACACGAATTATAGCACTTCGAAAATCCAAAATGACAGCAGGAAAAAACTTTGTAAAACTGTGCAATTCTAACAAAATTGCTCTCGGATTGCTTCTCGGACCTTATAGCATTCCTAGCAATATATAATCAGATGAACTTGTAAGTGCTGGAATGATTATAGAATATTTTGGCCCAGAAATAGCTTTAGTTTAGGTCTCTCTTGGAAGTATATTTCTAATGATTTTAAAAATGATGGTAACTTTAAGCTGATTTATCTATGTCTCCCCTCTAAAAACAATCGATCTAGTGAGAGAAAGAGAGTCTTTGAAGATTTTACCATTAGATTAGATTAGATTAACTGTACAAGATATACAACCGTATCACCTAAGAGGAGCAGATAAATTTAGATTATTCAAATTTTCTAAAAGTGGATCACAAAACATGGTACTGTACAAAGGATTGCAATTATTTAATAATCTCCCGTCAGAGATAAGGTTGGAAGAAAATAGTAAAATATTTAAAAATCGCCTATCTCCGACCGCGATGGTGTTATTTGTGGTACTTCCTCGAGATCCCGCTAGCCCCCTTTTCCTCCCGTTCCTTCTGCTGTCGCCGTTCTAGGTTTATGGACAATGATTTGTCAAACCGGTAGTTTAGTTGACAACGGTTGGTGCAGATTCATCAATCATTGTCAAAGGAGACTGTCTCTGAAGATACATTTTGACATTTTCTTACCAACGACATTTTAAGCGCCTTTTGGAAGAACGTCTGAATTCATAGAAAGTAGCTAGAAATTGGAAAACCAAGTCGTTGCGGAATAATTAAGACGAACGGAAAAAGGATGATGAAAAAAAGAGATGTGAAGACAGGACTTAATAAAAAATTATGAAGAGGCTGAAACGTCAAAGCCCTGAGGTATCAAAACTTTGGTCTGTGTTTAGAGTTTCGTATACAGTTTTTAGAAAAAGACTGGTGAAAAACGGCATTTAAACTGATACAATTTGATATTTTCTAATCCATCTGTTCCAAAATAGCAAGCGCAAAAAGTCAAATAAAAAAAAACTACAGTGACGCGCCGGCTACACGCGGTTTCACGCCGGTATGCAAAATGCAAAAACTTTGAGTGGCCAATGGGCAATGACTATTGCAGGGCAGCGTATTATATATATAATTCATATAAGGAAAATCCTTCTTTCAATAATTACTTTTCATGAAAAAACTATATTTAATCTAACACTTGCTGATATTTTGCAACAAAGTTGTTCTATTAGCTCAGAAAACCTCCCTATTTAACGGAAATGCCTCGTTTTCAGAAGTTAATTTTTTTACAAAAACATCATTTAAGCTGCAATAAGCTGGCCTTGGTCAAACGTACCTATTACTCATCAATCCGAATTACTCATCAGTCCCAATGACCGAATATGAATTCATTCAGAAATTCATTCTTTTTGGTTGTCCTAAGTTCTTCTTCTCATTGATTATCTTTAATCTGCAACTACATGATATTTTCTAACTGTTCTAATTATTTAGAAGGGGTGGAAAATATGCATTAAAAAAATTTCTCCAAAAACTTTTAATTAACTTACAACTTACAATGTACTTGCAACTTTTGTGAAAACGACATTTAATCTGCAACACTCGGTTATCTTCTAGCTGTTCCTCGAATATGGAAGTAGTTAAGCCTGGGTTCACTCAAATTTCATGAAAGATTATCATTTACAATTACAAATGTCATCAAACTTATTACTTTTATGTATCAAATGGTTCTAGACAGAAATGTTTCTAACACTTTGCACTGATCACGTTCTGACACAGTTAGCACCTAATTGCCTCTTGTCAGTAACTGATTTTGTCAAAAAATCCACAGTTTTAGATTATTTATGAGTATGAAGGGATTTGAGTTCATGTAGGCCTTTGAACTCCAAGTTAATAAATTTTTTATTTCTTGAACTCGATTTGAATTTAATATTGGCGCTACCTATCTAACTTGACCGATTTGTTGACCAATTTGAATTTTAAATGGTTAAATCCTCACTACATGTTTTAACTGTCCTAATTGTACAGGACTGAAAATATGCTTGCTATAAATCATGTTTGATCAAATTAAAGCTTTTAAAGTTTGACGTTTTAAACTCTCACTTCCGTTCACCAGATTAATAATCAGGTCAGGTCTATTTAAACGGTTGTAACTGTAAAAATCATTGCTTTACCTATATTATTTTGCACTAGCATCTTCTCCGCTACTAATGATACACCTTGCCAATTTTATGGTTAATTTTGTTTTTGATTTTTATTAAAGATTTATGATATTGAATTATTTATTCTATTGTCTTTAATTAAACATCCGGTGACAAACTAACAAAAAAAATATTTTAATGAATTTATTCCAAACTTTTACTGTGACATTATTGATGATCTAATAAAATTTATTTAAATTTTAAAATCAAGTGTAGCGAAGAACAGGTGTTACACAACTCTATATTTAGCTGCCTTCTTACAGTAATTAATTTAATTCCAGCACGTGATGGGTTACGTATCAGATTTTTGTTTATAAAAATAGTTAGGCTTTGTAATGCGTTACTGAATTATGATTACAAATAATTATTATACTATTTAATTTTTGTTTAAATTCTATTCTTTTTCTATGAAACAATTAACAAACCATAACGAAATATAATCCAATAAGCAAGCCCATCATGTACGCATATGGTTTCACTTTCCATACTCAAAAGTCAAAATAACAAATCTTTCTCATTTATTTTTATAAAAAAACAAACGTAACTACATTTTATCAATATTATGTAAGTTTTCAAGTGCATTGACATTGACATTAAAAATTATGAAAAATTAAAAATAAAATTTATAAATATTTTGAAAAACTTTAGCAATATTTGAACTTTATCAATGAATAAATATTTTTTTAGCGTTTTGAAAAATTTTTATTATGAAACTATAAAGATATTTGAATAGTATATGCAGAGCCGGGACGAGGCTTAATTACGCCCTAGGCAAGAATAAGATTTGACGCCCCTACCCTCCTCTCCCCTCTACAGAGTTGGTTTGTTTTAAACAGTGTTTAAATGTTCAAAACAAATTGGTTTTTATTCCAAAAAAACAATGTTTTAAACAAAAATAGTTTTTTTTTAAATATAGCAATGTTACTTATTTGTTTTTTAATTGAACTGTTGCATAATGTGGTATTTTTTCGTTTTTAATACATTTACACCTAATACGCCATTAAAATTTTGAAAGTTTTTAAAAGGAATCACATATCAAAACATTTGTACAAAAGTGCTGGCGGATCTGGTATTCGATTGCCGACAAACGCAATTCGTTTAATTTCTAAATAAAAAGTGACAAATATGTGTCATTACTGTGGATCAAAAGGAACATCCTAGTTCTGAAAAGAAAATTATAGATTCGGTGCAAGATTTGTAAAATTAGGTTACATATTTCATTTCATTGTTGATTGACTAGACGTAATGTTTTCCATTACATTAATTTTTCAACAAAAAATGTTGTGTTTAAGAATTTACAATATGTGTCACAACAATACATAGATGAATTTTAAGACGTAGGTTCCACAACTACATGCATTCTAAGATGTTGACGAACGCTTTCTTTAAAATTTTGGAGATTGGACGCCCCCGAAGTCCGCCCCCAGTTCCGTTTGTACGATATACGGACAGAGGAATCTCTCAGAATTCTGGCACTATGACAGAGAGTGACCTCAATAGTTTGACTGTTTGCACAAACCGATCGACGTGTATAACAGGAAAGAGAATATGATTGAGGAAGAACATGATGGATTCGATTTCAAATATAATTTTTACCAGATACTTAACATGTACTTGATAAAAAAGACTTAAAAACCTTAAAACCAGTCGCAAATGCTTGGAAAGCAAATGAATGCAGTATTAGCCAATAAGTAATTTGGAAACAGTAACGAAATGATTTGGATTTTTTAGGTCATTTTGGCAGCCCTGTGAATAAGTACGAATTTGGAAACAGTTACAACATGATTTGGATTTATTTGGGCTTGTGATCAGTTTTACAAAAAGAAAAAAAAATCGTAACGTTATATGCGTTTCGTTTTTATGCATTATATTTATTTTTGCGGTACGTTATTTCGTTGTAGAACAGACGAATATTTTTTCTTTTTTAAGTGTTTCGGTTAGGATTCGAACTCGTAACCTCATCAGTGCCAGAGTGAGCTCAAATCTATTCATTTCGGTACCAATGCGATGATATTTGGAAGTTGAGATTTCATCATCACTCTATTTACTTAAGTTGAATTCTCAGTTGTCATTAGACTCCTATTTTCCGGAAATATTTTAACATTATTTTTGGGATTAAATCTCTAGACAGCACTATTGTGTGAATTCATATGAGGTGTAATATTTCTATATTATAGGCCACATTTTAAGTCACGTGTATAGTCATTATTGATTGCTTCCAATCAATGTGAAATCAATAAGCGACACTTGGTCAATTATTTCATATATTGGCTTGCATATTAGACAACATTTTGGGGAATTTTAATTATTCGGGATTTTTGTGGGGACTCAAGGGAAGTATTTTGAATTTTTTAATTCAAAGGTATGGTTGGAAATATCTCGTAAAAAAACTCTGTTTTTTCTTTTTTACGTGTTTTGGTTGGGATTCGAACTCGTAACCTCATCAGAGTGAGATCAAATCAAAAATTTACAAAATGCTTAATATTTTGCCACAAATATCAAAAAACTTTTAGAACTACCAAAATCTTTAGTTAAAGCGTGCACATACATTTAAAAAAGAGCAGATATGTCGGATTTTATATAATCGATATTTGCAAAATCGTTCAAAAAACGAAATAAAATTATTATTGACAACGCTACTTAAGTTCGTTATTTCATTTTTACGTTACGAGTAACGTTTTGCAACACTGCTTGTGATGCAAAAACCTATTTCCACGCGTTTAGTCAGCATTTATGACATCGTTACATTACGTTGCTGTGTAACTATATCCAAATGCACTTTTTAATGAAAATTTCATTGTTTTAGAAAACAAAGAAAATGAATCGGCATCACTTTCGTCGAAGAAATTTGCCACTAAAATTTTCCACATTTTATAAATTATGTACCAAATTAACTCTGTTCTGTGCAATATTTTCTATGAATGATTTTTGTGAAAAATTATCTGACGCTAAGCGAGTGACCACTGCCCCTTGTTTAGATTCCAATTTATTTGGACTAAAAAGTGAAATAAAGTAATTTGTATTTCGAAATCAATCTCAACGTCAGTAGGAATTGAGCGCGTCTTTTATAAATTTGGCTTGGTACATAGGAAACTCCTAATCCAATTTTATACGGACTACTAGTTTTTATTAATCAACCGTTTGAAATATGTACCTATGAAACCGACGGTTTTGAGTTTTTTTAAATGCAAATATATATTTTAAATTGAAATAAAAATATATTGCTTTCATATTCAAAATCTTGTTGTTTTTAATCTTTTGTTAAAGATTATACTGTTTCACGCAACCAATATTCTTATGAGGGTGATATGAATATTGTAATCCGTAATTTATAATTGTCAAAAACTCTATTTCTTTATTTAATCAAATTTTTTACATGCGTCAGGTCATTCGGGACTCAGGTTAAACATGGATCACAGATTTTTTATCATAATTAAAATTTCTGAAGTTTATGTTAGCCAATAAAAACAAAAATGTCATTAGATTGAGCGATAAATTATTCTTTGGCATCTTGCATGGGACAAATATTTGATAATATTCAAGAAATCTAGAGAAGCTTAAAAAAGATTCTTAACAATCGTCGCAAAATCTTTAGAATCTCACCGAATCTCTTGAGAATTTCAAAAAATCTTAAGTACATTTGGCCATACAGAGTTTCTTCAGATAATCTAGGGAATCATGAGAATCTTGTAAATATTAAGATAACCTTTGAAATCTTTAGAGAACCTTTAAATAATCTTACAATATTTAGGATACCTATTTTCTTTGTGATTTTCCACTCCAATTAGATATTTTAATTTAAAACAAAAAAGAACGAATCTCCGTAGTATAAAATATATTAAATACAAAAATTGTGTTCTCAATTTGCGCCCTTCAAATAAAACGCCCTAGGCGAGTGCCTAGTTTGCCTACCCCTCGTCCCGGCTCTGAGTATATGTATGTATGTGTCATGTTATTTTTTATTTATTATATTTTCGGTTGAAATTCGTTTCATGATTATTCTCATGGTATCTAACCTGATAAAAATCTTAGAAATAAAATTAATTTGGTTTTGTTACGTGCTTAGAATTAAAAAAAAATTGTGAATAATTTAAGATAATTTTTTCTTTAACATTTTGTAGACTTGATTTAAATAACAACAAAACAAGATAACTTACCTAGACGTTACTATTGAATAAAAATTATCAGAATGTATGTAGGTTTCGCAAACATTTGAATTTCACGTTAACGTTAAGTTTTTGCTATCAACATCGCAAGGAAAACTTATATCATTCAGGATTCATTTTTGGAATTAAATCTTTTAATAAAATATTTATTTATTTAACCAAAATAATATCTAATATATAAAATATACGAATCTATACTTTTTTACGATTTAATTAGACATATTTAGCATTTATCACAGGTTGAGTCTCTAAATTGCATAGCGAAAAACATTTTTAAAGATTCCCTTAGGATATGTGATGTGATCTTGTGAACTATTGGACCAACGTTATCGTTTTTCACTTCGACCCCAGAAAAGCCTTCGTTTACTAGACTTCTTTTGACATTAAAAGAGCTTAAACATGTTTAAAAGCAAAATTAAATAAGGCTAGAAATAAAAAATTATTTCATTTTGTTATCTTAGACGTCCAAAGGGTCGTTTTCGTCTCCAGGTTAATTTTGATTTGGCCCTATTCGGGATGCTTTTTGTTTACCTTATTACCTGAAGTAGAAATGAAAAAATGGTATCCCAAATTTTTCGTTTTTCGTGGAAGTTTTCAGGGATCGATCTTATATTTTGCCATACGACACGATGCATAAGAAATCCACCATCAATTATGTATGTTGCATTATCACAAACTACTTGATAATTAATTGACTTGAAGTAGACGTATATTTTTGATTTAAGAGTTTTTCTCATGCCAACATTATCAAATAGTACTGTTGGATATGGACTTAGTTCATTTTGTATATATTCATCCGCTTGTCAAATAATTTTGTTTGGCACCAAAATTTTTTTCTGAAATTCCGAGATGACGCACATTGCAATAGTAGATTTTTATATGAAATCTACCTAAAAGTAACTGAGTTTAAGTCTTGGTGTACTGTATGGTATTCTAGTCGCTTTCTTAGTGGTCTACTGCAAAAACGGTCGATTTTACAAAAAAATGCATAAGGCATTTTTTGTTGAAATTTTTTTGCCTTAGTTTTATTGTAATTTAAACCAATGAAATTCTCTAAAATGTAATGACATTCAATTTCACCAATAACATTTGAATTATACTAATAACAAATATTTATAAGTCTGGCCTACTGGGATATTAAAAATTATCACTTATAATATCACAAGTGACAAGAGCTTAAATTATTTCCAGAAATTTTCTTGAGGGCATGAATATTTTGAAAATATTCGTGCCCGAAAGAAAATTTCCGGAAATAATTTAAGCTTGCGTGGTATTCGGTAAGAAAATTTCACACCATAATTTGGAAAAAAATTATTAATCCAACCATTATACACATTTTAAATTAATGTCACTGCTTGTCAAGTTGGCCATGGTATTGTTGTTTTTGACATATGTTGTTGATTTGTCATTTTTGTTTAACCGGTTCTGTCACCAAGCTTAATAATTGCTAGGTTAAAACGTCTGTATGTTGAGTTTAATAAGTGTATAGCGAAATGTCGCGATTTGGTAAAGAAAATAAACAAGTAATTAGACAAGAAATTCAAAGTATAACACCAGATAACACCCGAAAATCAAAATAAAGTGTATGGAAACAGTTTGTTGAATGTTGTGACGAAAAGTTGTATAATATTCATGAGTGTATGAGTGTAGTACAGCTGGCTATTATACTGGAGGACTACGCATTTAATATGAAAAAGAAAAATTTTAAAGATTATAAGGAAAGTGTGGACAAAGTGATGTGGAACTCTACTGTAAAGCAGTTACAAGAAATTTATTACGAAAAATATAAAATAAAATTGCCGTTTTCTGATGTGGAATTTGCGACCGCCAGAGCTGCACGCGATGCTAAGCACAACAAATTACAGAGAGACCCATTAAAAAGAAAAGTGAGTACTTCAGCCAGTGACGAATACAAAAAAATTATTGAAATGTGGGATGAAAATACTCCAGATGGATTACAGCGTAAATTTTTTCATATATTTTCATATGAACTGGCATTGAGAGGAAGGGAAGGATATTCTGCGCGTATCCAATACTTCAAAGAAGAAACTGATAATTTCAGAAACCCAAAAGGTCGGATAGAATATAATCCAATATTCTCTAAAACCACACAAGGTGGTTCTCAAAAACTGTCGGATAGTAAATGGTTAATTACAAATTTCGATAATCCACAAATGTGTCCGGTTCGTTTGTTTAAGAAGTTGATGGAAAAAAGGGGAAATCTTATTCAGACCGACAGATTATTCTTAACACCAAACCCATACTGGAGTCAACCCAATTCGAAAGGATGGTACAAGAATAGCCCAGTTGGTAAGAACATTGTATCTTCATGGTTTAAATCAGCAGCCTCTGATATAGGAATTGACACTAAAAAAGTAAAAATAACTAATCATTCTGCAAGAGCAACAGCTGTTTCGAATTTGGCCAAGGATGGAGTTGGTGAACAACAGCTCATTAAAATTACTGGACACAGTAATAGTCAGTCAATCAAACCTTACTTACAATTGGACGTTGAACATCATCATCAGATGATTGAATCTATGAGCAGAATTTCATCAAGTACTAGCAAGTTTAATCATGATCAGAGCACAATGCAAAATAAAACAAAAAGTACCCAGATTCAAACCACCAATTCAAGCCAGCCCACAAACATTTATAATGATTGTGTTTTTAATATTAATAAAACCTATAATAATTAAATGTATTTCGTTATTATTTTGCTTATTAGTCGATATCATTAGAGATTTGCATTTGAAAATATTAGTTCAACATGAAATAAATTCTAAAAAAATCATATAGATATATTTACCATATTTCGTTAAATAAAAAATATTACCAACGTTAGTTAAACCAAATGCTAAAACTCAGATGTGTACTAGCTCAGTCTATCTCCATTTTGTAATTTTAGTTAACTAAAGGTGGTAGAAATATATTTTTTACGAGTAACATTACACAATTTCAAAGAAATTCATATGTAGGTATATCTATCATATTTCGTTTTTCGTTGTTTACCTTTTCAACTGTCAAAAAGTTTCCACTTAAATATCGTGGCGCCTAGAAAAAATTTCCGGAAATGTTTTTAGTTGCCATGGTAACTAGTCAAAATTAAGGCATCTTATTGGTTAAAAAGTAGTAGTGTGCAATTTTCAGTCTAATTTTAAAATAATTAACTGATATCACAGTAGGCCAACGTATAATTCATAAAAAATATATAAAGAAACGAAAAATGGCAAAAAAATTTCTAAACGAATTAAATTCTCATAATTTTTTGGAAAATTCCTCAAGCAAGTGGTATTGATAAAATCCCTGGCCCTACGGCCACGTGCTTTTATCAATACACTTGCTTTCGAAATTTTTAGCAAAAAATTATTTCGAATTATCACCGCCTTTGGGAAATTACAACTGATAATTGCACGATGAACAATTTTTGTTATGACCTCACTGACCTCCAAGCAATAGCTCGCCAGATATTCGCGGAAAGCTGAGTTTTGCAACCTTTTGACCTTTATAACTTTTTTAGCCTTTCACGATATCAATGTCGATTTTTCACACATTCATGAAAATGCCGTAATAAAGGTATATACAAAAATTCAGCTCACTAGGAATTTTTCCGCAGATTGAGGCTTAAAACTTCTAAAATGACTGGACTATCATTGCATTTTTTTTTAATAAAATGAGTTGTGTAGTAGGCATTACAATATGTGTCACAACAACACATAAAAACCTTTTAAGACCAAGGTCCCACAACAATATGCGTTCTAAGGATGTTAATGGACGCAAAAATTTTTTTTTGTTTTTTTTGTATATTTTTTTGTAAAATTTGCTTTGCATTGCCGTAATCTTTTGCTTTGTCCCTTTCAATTTACCGCTCTTTAAACAACATTTTGTTTGCCATGTTCCATACGAAACCACTTTTTAGAATTTGCCCAGCCTAACTGTATATGTAATTATGTATAATTCATTATGTATAAAGAATTTTCCAACTAATCGTTTTAAATTTCGAACCATCCGTTCGTTAGATATTTAAATTTCTGTAGGCTTGAAATCTTCCTCTTTGCTTAAAATTAGTGTGGCTCTAAAGGAAACTCTATAAATATCACATGGTTCCAGATCGGATGAGGTCCTGGTTTGTCTGACATTCAGCACCCTAGATTACGTTTGTGGATTCTTAAAATTTCTCACACAGTTACCAGGTTAGTAAAAATGAAGCGTTACACGATACAATAACGTGTTTTCATTATTGAACAATATCTCAAAAATAAGGAAAGTTTTGACGGCCCCATGGTCGAAATAGTGTTTTAATTTCGTCAAAATTCAGGGAGATTGGTTCAGTTGGAGACGTTAAACTCACAGGTCGTCCAAAAACAAGCCCTTTAAATGTCAATATCGAACCAGTTTGTGAGAGTGTTGGTGGACAATTGAATTGCAAATTTCCACCATGTACAGCAAAGAGAGTTCGTTGAATGGATTATTGAATACCAACAAGTGGATGCTGGTTTTTCGAGCAAAATCATCCTAAGCGATGAAGCACTCTTTTACCTTGATGGCGTTGTTAATCGACAAAATTGTCGTGTTTGGGGTTCGGAGAATCCACATGTGACTGTCGAAAAACAAATGCATCCGCAGCGTGTTACTGTTTTTTGGGCTAAAGGTATCATATGTGGTTTCAACAAGACGGTGCCATATACCATACAGCCCGTGAAACAATTCAATTGCTGTACTCTTTCGTGTGCTCTCTCGTTTCACTGATAAGAATTTGCCTTCTAGTCAGGGTTGCATAAAAATCGGATTTTTTTTAAAAAATCAAAAAAATTAGATTATTTTAATTAAATCGAAATTTTTTATTTATATCAGATTTTTTTTTGATTTTTAAAAGAAAAATATTTTAATTTATATAATTTATGAAGAAGCGGTCTTATATCACATAAACATGTCAAATCCAGTAACCTGCTTTATTATTCCAATTCAAACGTAACGTTGTTCTTTGACATCAAATAGTATTTTAACCAATAAGTGTTTAATGTGATGGTTTATTCTCAAGCAAAAGTTTAAAATTCGAGCGAGGCACGAGTGAGATTTTTAAATTTGTGAGAGAATTAAATTCATTAAACAGGAATCGATTACAATACTTAGGAGAAAGTATTATATAAAATAAAAAACTTTTTCTTCTCAATTAAAACAATAAAATGGATCTTTATTGTTTTAATTCTTGAGAAAAAATTAATTCCGATGAAAAAACCCTTGATGATAAAAAAAACCCATTCCATACAATCATCAAAATTCAACTAAAACAAATAAGTAAGAGAATTAAAATTAATTTGATTTTTGGGAAAAATAGTAATGCAATTCTGATTAAAATTTGAAAAATAATATTTAATGCAATCAAAACAATTTGATTAATACAATCATAACCCATCGACTAATGATCATTTTTATGAGAAAGTTTGCAGAACGCAATAGGTTAAGTTTATTATGCTATAAGTTAGAAAAAAATACAATAATGCATACTATAATTATGGAGAAAACGTACAAATAAAGTTGATATTAATAGTTGGAAGAGGATAAAAGAATTTAATTTCGTTTTTTAGTTTTTATATTGTAAAATATTTTCAGAATTGTATTAAAACTTCAAAGGTTCATTGCTTGTTTTAGAGACGTTAAAAGCGTTACTTGTTAAAATCGGTCGCCAAATTAAGATATTTTGTAACTGTTATAAAGTGGTATTAACATTATACGGTGTTGCGATTTCCGATACCGACTTAGGATCAAGATCTTTTAATAGTAACTAGTTTTTCGTAGAAATTTTTTTTTCGTAAGCGGATTGTATACTGGATTGGTTTTTAATACTCTATGTCAGGGATGGGGAACCTTTTTACCATTAAAGGCCAATAATAATTTTGCAAATCGTAAACAGGCCGCATTATGCCGAGTATTGTTATCAAGTTTGGAGGCTGCATCTGTTACTATAATGACTTTTGGACCCTGTTCAAAAGCTTGCTAAACGAATTGTTAATTTAACATTAAATTCCTAGAGCATCGTCGCACTGTTTCTGATCTCGCTATCCTCACCAGCAGTATTCGGATGAAATCAAATCCATAACGCCTCAACATATTATTTTCCCTGCTTTACTCGTCAATCGGTTTGTGCAAACAGTCAAACTGTTGAGATCACTCCCTCATCACTGTCATATTTCTTTGTTCGTACATCGTACAATTGGAACCCAAATCAATAGTCTCGGGGCAATCCACAAAAGTTTAAAAAAGCGTTCATCAATACCTCAGAGCGCATGTTGTGGTGGAACCTAGGTCTTAAAAGGTATATGTGTTGTTGTGACAAACAAATATTAAACTAAATATATTACTATTTATCTGGGAGCACAAAAAATAAAAATTAAGACAATAAATGATAATTTCACAAAACTTGATAAAAAAAACTTTATATTAGGTTCCAGCTTAGTATTATGTACCTTGAGTTGGACCTTCTAAATGAACATCAGCTATCTAAGTCCTTAAGTTGGTCTTAATTTGGGTTATATATGAAAAAGTTTATTCGCAACAGTTAGTAGTTCCAAAGCAAGAAAGAAGTCGACGAGCATGATTGCGTAAACATGGGTATTCAATTGCACTTTTCCATATTTCAATCGGAACTTTCTTTGCATCAATAAGATATTTTATAATATTATCTTCACATAACTTAAATAACTACATCTGTAGTTCACTCGGTGCTTTTGACTTTTGAGATATCAACTAAATGTGGTTCAAATACTATTTTCATTGTAAGAGCATGTTCTTCAAAACCTGAAAGACGTTGCGTATATTTTTCAATTAATGAGTCAGTTAAATATAAAACTACCTGGAAACTTGAAATATGAAACTACCAGGTTCCTGTTCATTTAATTTATTAATTTATTATTGCTTATTGCGGAAAAATGTTACTATAAGAAATTTCCGATCCCGATAAAATAGTTTTAAAAAATAATAATTTTTTTCGAAATGCATGGATTTTTTGCCACATCATATCATAAATATATATCGTAAATTTACTTTGCAAAAAAATATTTAAATCATTCTGATTCTGCTTTATCATAATATCACACAAAAATGCAGAACTTCTGCAAAATTCGTCATCTAGTAATTCGTAATGCTGTTTTTGTTCCTCATACAATTTCACTAATTAAAACCATTCCTTTTGATAGCCAGCGCACTTAATAATGATACGGTAAATCTACACTGTATGTTACAATCATCTGATATAAGCAAGTTTCGAAATTGGCAATGTCGTGTTGCATTTTCTTGGATGAAATTTACAAGTACAATAATTTGTCTCTATATATATAGTATTGCTTAATGTAGTATATTAAGCACAAAGATTTTGTTAGTGCAATATACAATGAAAGGAAATTATTGTTTGTAAATTTAAATTGCTTTTTAATAATAAAACAAATCCTTCTTTTTTATCCTCTCACCCGACTCACCAGATTATCCAGATTTAGTTCCGCTTCACAATATATTTGTTGAAAGTTATCATGGATATCTATTCCACGTGTTCTTCCAGTAATCGTGCCCATACCGAGTAGTTAGTGATAACATTGAAAATCCTCAGATATAACACGAATAAAATAAAATTCCTTAGCCGAACCAGCTTTATCACTAGATTCATCTAACGAAAAATATACATTCATTTTTTAAATAATTGTGCGAAGCGGTTCTGTTACATTGTAAGCTAATTTGTGTTGTTTATCAGTAAAAGCCATTCTTTAAAGAGGTAGTTGTTTATATTTTTCAACATTCTCGGGATCTAAGATGAGTCTATAGTTTGGCGGCCTTTACGGTCGAAAATTATAGACGAAACACAAAAAGTCACTTTAGCACCGAATTAAATACATTATTTTTCGGTAAACGTTTTTGTTGTCATAGTTATACAATTTGTTTGAAAAAATACCAAATATTTTGGTCAAAGCTTACTTCTTTTGAAAAAATTCATAATCTTATGTTATGTTGCTTTTGCTGCCGCGGTAAAAGTATGGAAAGAAATGGCGACACTTTTTCTGCCTTTTAAATCACAGTAACCATTAAAAAAAGAATATGAATTTTGAATGTTATGTTGTTGATTTCTAATTTAATAATTTATAATATATATCGTTTATTATTTATATAGCGTCGTAGAAAAAATTGCGATTTCCTATATGTGAAATTTTTCAAACTATGTATTTCTAAAAGGGATAATACTCTAGTGAAATTTTAAAAAAATGACATAGATCGGCAAATTCATGGCTACAGTACTGGCCCAATAACAATAGCCAAGTAATATTTACCATTCATGGGCCAGTGCTTGGCCATTCAAAGGTAACAATATACTGGCTATTTTCTGTAAACCATAGATCGGCCGATGGTTGGTTCTAGTATTGGCCCAGTAACAATAGCCAAGTACTGTTAACCATTAATGGACCAGTGCTTGGCCGTATGTCAGTGTCTGGCAAAACCTACTTGGGATAAACGTACGTAATGGGTTATTGTTACTTCGCTATTTTCAAACCGGAATTACGAAAAAGTCGACTACAGCAGGCGAATTCTGTAATTGTGAAGTAGTGAAGTGATAAGTTTTTTAATGAAAAGAAGCGAAGAAATTTTTAACACTTCACCCCTTCACAGTTACAGAATTTGGCTGCTGACAAAATATTTTCGAAAAAAAGGATTAAATATTTAAAAAAAAGTTACAATTATACAAAAAACATTTCAACGACAAAAATTGGTATGAATTTTGTATAAAATTTAAAATATGTGAGAAGGCCGCAGGGTTCTGCTCTATGTAATTATTTATTGTTTCTAGAACAACTTCTGGTATCTTTAAATGCATTTTGCGTGGGCTTGCCAATTTTTCCAATTGTGATTTTACTGTTAAAGTTTTGCAACGCTAAACCAACTTCCTAGTTGTTGGGAATGTGACGGAATAAAGATGCTGTTGGTAAAGTGTAGGCAACTCAGATTGAATAAAAATTAATTAATTAATTAATAAAAATTAAAAATCAACACATCCCGCGTTGCGTCCTTGCCTGAATACTTTCATTTCCGGTTTAAAGTTGCATAAATCAAAGAACATGACATGTAATAAGGCATAGGGTGGTCGAGCAACTAAAACTTGAATATAACCGGAATTCTAATGTTTGAGATAATGCCAAAATGGAGCTTGTGACATATTCAATGTTTTCAGTAGATAAAGAGATGCACCCCCAAGAGATACCTCCCAGCAGTTAACTGGCTCTCGAGAGCCATGATAGCAAAATTGAAAATATTTTTTTATTAAATTGAATTTTTTACTATATGTAAAGGTTGCCATTTTCTATTGTATTTTTGTATTAGTATTAGTGTAGTAATGCTCTTTGATTTGGATTTTGGTTCAAAGTCCCTGCATTATTTGTCAACATTTCTTACATTTGCAGCATTTACGCCATTTTTATTTTCAATTTTTCAAATTGGTTTAAAAAAATTTGAAATTTCTTCAATTGATTTAAATCATCGATTTTTTTAAAAGATCAGGATGATTTAAATCACTGATTTAAATCAACGCAATCCTGGATCTAGATCGTGTGGTTTAACATCTCACCTAGATTTCTTTTTATGGGTTTATTTGAAGTCAAAGTTCTATGTCAACAAAACCTCAACCAATAAAATAACAAATCGGGGCTTCACAGCTTTGCTAACACATACGCTCACTTTTGTTGAAATTATTCATGACCATTCTGCATAAATGGTGCTGAACTTCGTTGATACACCGTTTAATTTCCTCTTTTAATAGAAGCGCTATTCTCAGTTAAAAGAACAAAAATAATAGAATAGGTTTGAAAGTAAAAACCATAGGCATAAAAAATAAAAATGAAGATAGAATAACAAATGGATGCTAAAATATTTAATGATTGAAGCAATAAAATAAAAACAAAATGAATTAGCACACTTTCATTGAAACCGGAAAAAAAACTCGGGTAGGAAAAAGCTTTTTCACTACATTTGATTGGTAATTTTCGCCACAATTCCCCACGGCTCAAACTCTAGCGTACATCATTGCGGATTTTACCAATAAGCTGCCCAAAAACAAAAACAAAATGCAAAATAGTAAACAAAATAGTAAAAATCATAAGTACAGATATCATTGCTGGTGTTAGTACATAGACAGCTAGTTATATTTATTTCATCAAACTGCCCGTGAGTCATATGTGTTTTACATGCGTCGTCCATACAAACAGTAGTAATATTAGAGTCAAACCACATACATATATATTTAATTGATAAGAGTATACACAAATGGGAAGATGAACATACAAGATTGGAGATTTTGTTAGTGTAAAAATGTGGTTAAGCGTGTGATTTAGTGGTGAGTACGCTCTTGTTCGTACGCTTCATTCGTATTTAATGAATATTAAAATTTAGACTTTCTTATCTATTACTCCATTAAATAAAAATGAATTAATAATTGTATATTTTAAATAATTATTTAAACATTTAAAAGACAGACTCTCAACTTATTTATTTTAATTTATTACTTTCCCAAAGATATAATAAATATTGAAGGTATTGAAGCAAAACAAATATTTAGGTAAAATTGTTTTTATTTTATTTTAATTGTTGAATTATTGTCAAACAACAATCAAATCCATATAAGAAATTCGTAATTAATGTCTTGAACATTGATTGTATTAACTATAATTACAAATTCCGGAAATACATTTATGCGAACACCGTTATTAATTAAACAATTTAGTGCGTATTTAAAAAATAGATGATGTCATATAATATAATCAACAAGGTGTTTTTTTTATCTGGAACATAACTCTTCCTAAAATGTTTTTTTTGTTTTTATTAATCCAAGGTTTTTTTCCATTCTGCTTCAGAATTAAGAATACAAGCAACAAATTGGTTTATGTGATTTAAAAAGAATTTTCATGGTAACAACAGCTAAAAGTTTAAAAAAATTGTGATAATTTGCCGTTTATCATTTTTGTGGTTACCCCATTAATATTCTGTTTAGGAACTAATATTTAAATTTCATGTCGGAAAGTTTTTAACTAAGAATATTATCGTGTTATATTTTTCATGATATCATTTTTGGTATTAAAGAATGAGTTCAGAGTTTTACTTTTAAGCATATGATTAGATTTGTTTTTGAGAAACTAAGTTAGATTTAAAATCTCGAGTTAGATTTAAGAGCTGGCTCTCTTATACGATAATCATGAGTTTTTGGAGTTTATATTTCACGTAGGGCGTAGTTTACCGCTAGTCGTACTGAAAGGTCATTACCCTATAATAGTTTTGTTAAAGTATTAGATAACTTGTCTACACGAACAGTAGTTTGTAATTTTGAACCAAAGCACCAGGACATGACAAATCCAAAATCCTTAACTCAAAAATGCGTCTTTGCAGTTCTGCACCAATGGGAGCTGCCTTACAGTGGTAGTGGTTGAAAATATGTGGTTGAAGCACTATCGTGGTTGAAGCACTATAGTGGTTGAAGCACTATCCAAAACGTAAACATGCCCATGCTCGGGCCTTTCTTTCACAATGAGTAATGTTAACTTCACAGCCGACTCTGAGTAGGGCGGTCCGAATTACTAATTTTCAGCATTGTTAAATCTGGTGGTCTTGAGAGTTAGGGTATGTCAGCTTGGATTTTGCTGTCGGGTTGACATGTTCCTCACATCGTAATCAAACAGGCTAGTAATTGGTAGCACTTCACCGTTTTAAATGTTCGAGAACAAATAAATGACAATCGAACTTTTAGCGTTCTCGAAACTTTGATATTTCAGTTTGAAGCTTTTTCGTTTCTTTTGCTTGCAACAATAATATATTGGTTGTCGCAAACAGAAACTCAGTATCTGCATTTTTGTCGACTATCCAGCATTTAAGATATTTGCATACATATATCAGCCTTTTGTCTCTTATGCCATTTTTATAAATGTTTGCAAAATGAAAAAAATTATGTACTGTAAAAATACAGTACATTACATCTGTAATGAACACTGATCCTGATAGTGCAAGCACTATCAGAAACATTAGAGGAACTGCGTGCCTTGCCAGGTTAAATGCCGACTAACTTCAACCTTGCGGATTCGAGAAGGTATTTTCCCAGTCCAGTACAAATGCAGAATTGCACACAAACAACATTAACCAGAGAACGGATTTAAATAAGTAAGGACCATGGACTCTGACGAACCCTAAAGAACAGAGGAACCAAGACCATCACACACGCACACACCACTTTAATATATATATTTATCATATGTTAAACCAAAAATTAAAATATTTCGCTGATCCCATTAGTTCATGTTTGATCTCACTCTTCTCCCTCGTCCACCCTACTCATTCATACGGAGTAAGCTATAGTGTACTTAAAATAACAATAGTTGCGCTAAGGTGCAGGCGATTGATGCACCGAAACAATAATTCAATATTATGCAGTAGTTGCGCCAATGTACAGGCGATAGTTGAACACGAGTTATACCAAAAATCTATATAATGCAATAGTTGCGCCAATGTATAGGCGATAGTTGATCATAAGTAATTATTCAATATAAGACAATAGTTGCACAGCTGTGTATAGTCGATAGTTGAAAATTATGATTGCCCAAAAAATGCCACAATTGTGGTCAATAGAAAGTAAAAACGGATAATTTATTACTGCCACCGAACGGTGTACAATATGTACAATTGTACAATTGTACAGGTGTACAATTGTACAATATTAGTTTACTGGTTTTAAATTTATTCAGTGTTGTTAAAATAGCTTGTATTTCCGGTATTGATGTTAGTGTTAGTGTTGGAAAGGACCACTTCCCCAATAATAAAGAAAAAATTTACTCACTCTTGATGGTGAACATGTATATATCTGTTACTCTATAACCGCAACATATTGGATTCCCATTGGATTGGTAATGGAAGTACCTAAAATGCCTGCATAGTATCCAATTACCTTTCACCTTAAAACGTGAAATTGGTTGACCAAAACCCGTTATCTTTAAACGATGACGACGACGAAAAATTTAACAACTTTCTTTTGGGTTAAATTGATTTTCCACAAACGTATCAATATCAAGTAAAATTTGCAATATTTGCAATTAAACCTTAATTATTAATCCACCAAGATTGATTCATCAATAAATATAACAACTGTTATGGTATGATAAAATTTACGAAATTATATTCGATTAAACCAAAAAAAAATTAAAAATTTTTTTTTGTTTTTAATAGTAACTTTTCTTTCTTTTTTTTTTGTCACAAATTACAACCCAGAAGAAATAACTGAATTGACTAAAATTCATGATATTTTTTTTTCTTTTAGTTTATTGTATTCTAAATCTTATAACACTAAATATTCATTTTTTTATATGTATAATCTTATCCTATATAATTTAGTATCAATTAATTTATTAGAATATGTCAATGAAGGTTACCATTTTTTCCTCAATGAAATTTAATTTACATTGCACTAATAAATTTTGCTATATTTAAATATTTCTAAAAACTTCAATTTTTCTAATAGTTTTGAATTTAAATTACAATAATTAACTTAATTAAAAACTTCAATTTTACTAATTTTTCCTAATAAGCTTAAATTTTGTTGCAATTTTTAAATCAAAAATAAGCAGCTTCTATGAAACAGCAAATAATAATATTTTTTATATTCTTTTGCATGTTTGATTTATTGACCACCCGTTTGACTAATATATTTTTCACCAGTATATATCACCAGTGTATATCAAAAAAACCACCAAAAAAGCTCGAGGAAAGAAATGAAAAAGAAACAATTATTGAATTCATTGTGTATCATGAAGAGACAAATTGATAAGAAATCATATCGACAATATCGAATCGGTAAATGCGGGTGTAGTTATTTCAGATACAACTGCTTCGTTACACATCCTTTTTTCCAAAACTTAAATTGCATAACACAGCATTGAGTTTTATAATTTAATTAAACGACAAAATGTACATATAGTATGTACATATTTGCATCAACCAAACCAGTCCGACTCCGGTGGCGAGTTTTGACCTCATATGTAAAACAATGTTTTAGAATTCCATTAACTTTCTTAAAATTCTATGATATCTTTTATTTGCATTCATTGTTTAGAGAATTTATTCCATAAATAAAAATTAACTATTGATTATACAAATATATGAAAATTGCATAACCTGTGTTTCTCTTTAAGGCAGCCGGTCTTTTGTCGTATCTATTCCTGTTCTATGAAATTTGAACAGCCAATATTTTTTTTTGGTTTGATAAACCAGCTAGTGGTATATTACTTGATTATGTGACTCACGTTCTTTATCAATGATTAAATGTCATACATAGAGTTATACACTGAAAAAAACATGTCCTATATCCAATCGAAATGCAATTGTCTCAACCTCACCGTGCGGTCACATATGGCGAATCAAATTACGAAATTGCTTCAACAACTCTACAATTATAAATCGATGAAGTTGGGACAATCACACGAAATATTTATGTGAAAATAAAATATAGTGAGATTATTTGCTCAAATACTTAAACTTTAAAATGAGAAATTCATGATATAAGGCCAAAGAAAATTTGTTTCAAGGAAATAGTTATTATCTTTCTTCAACTACTGTTATATTGGATATAACACTTTATATTTTAAATAAACCTCATTCTGTTGTTAGGAAAATGTTATGGTGTAGTTGTCCCAATCACAGTGAAGTTGATTGCAAATATTTTTTCTTTGCATGAATAATAAACTGTCAACTTCGAGATGAGGTTGTCATGAACTTCAATTTTTTTTTCAGTGTATGAAAACTCTTTTCTTTCAGCCAGCAATAACGTGCCCACAACAAGGAACATTCCATTGCTAAGATGGGGAGTACTGCCGTTGACTGAGTTCATTCATGAGTACCCCAAAGATATCACCTTGGCTATTGGTATGTGATATCTCTCGTTAACTTATATGTCAATGGTACTGGAGTACGCGCGGAAAAAAAATATTACAAATAAAAACAAACTAATTCGTCCATGCAGTAGAATATGTAGAATTTTGAACCAGGTTTGCTTTTGATGTTTCAAATTTGCGGATGAAGTTTCGTCATAAGTTTCTTGTCAACTAAATGAATTTTAGAACAGCATACAATTTCTAAATCCGCAGGCTTCGCCATTGCAGGACTTAAAGTTAACGAGGAAAACCGATTTTAAAAGTAGGATAGAGTATAGACATAAAGCAAATTCTCACGATAAGGGTCTTACACTTCTGGGTACAATTACAAAAGTTTAAAAAAAGTCCATCATTAAAAATCGTACTAACAGAAACAAAATTTATAAATAAAATAAATAAATGTTTAAATGAATTTAAAAAATAGTGATATTTTAAACCTTTATTCAAAACAAAATTATTAATAAAAAATATAACAATTCTAAAATAACCGTTTTGTTTCACTAACATTGTAGCCATTAAATTCAAGACACTATCTACTATGCACATTCCTCGATACATCATCATATAAACCATTTTTGTAATTTTCATCCATATTCGCCGCTTAAAAATGCTTCATAACTAAACTCTTACTTTTGCCGTTGAAATTACCACATTATTACATTTGCTAGCGATATATAGAAGGTGTCTGTCTCACCAAAGGCCTTCTTCTCAGTATGCACGGTGTTTGTTCCAATTCTTCCTACTAGTATTCCAATGATCGATGAAGGCTCTTCGGATGGTATTGGGGAATCACTAGGACATTCGCTGTTATTAAAAGATCTTATTCTCAAAACACTACATAAGTACTTTATTTCACTTCACCGATTTTACATTATAATTTCAAGTTCACTCTCTTACATTTCTTTATCGACTGCGAGTTCTTATTCTATTATATGTATAATTTTGCTTCCATAACTCAAAGTTGCTGATCGCGCAGCTTGGGTTATTGTATTACATTATAATAAATTGTGTTTGAACAGTGCCACCCGTATGGTCACTACAACGGCGATGATGTATTTATTATTGTATTTGGTTGAATGAATTTTGGTTCCATTTATTTGGTTACGTGCAACCACAAGAAAAACAGCATCAAACTTTCTTCGAGAAGAAAGATCATTGTTAGACATACAATAGCTGTCGAACTGTTGTTTTTAATTTCCAAGCTTTTTAGAGTCTGGCAAAGCATTCACATATATCCTATTATATAGCTTGTCACCTCGGCTTGAAAAGCTTGGAAAGTATTACTTAGATTGAGATTCCACACGTATCTGTACCTCGTGCCTCGTGTGTCATGTTCCAAAGTTGTTCGAGAGACAATGTTAACAAAACTTTTTTATAGCATAAAAACCCTACGTCCAACAATTTGAAACCAAACTTAGTAATTAACTTGATGTTATCAGTTCACTAATAATATCAGTTGGCTGAAGAAGTTGTATATTTAGCGTAAGAATGGTGAAGTGTTAAAACTTATTTAATTACAATAATAATTTGCACCATCTTAATTCTCTATCGATGTGTTATTAATTATACTGTGATTAATAGTCTAGGAAATATAACCTATATTTTACCACATTTCGTTACCGTTTTACGTATAATAGATGCCGGAAGAGGCAGTTCTATGTGAAGATGTAAATTTATTAACATATTTATTAGCTTGTCGCCAAAGAGATAAAGTGATTATAATGTCGCCAATTTATAATTAAATTTAGTTTTTTTTTTTTAAAACAAAAATTAATTTTTATGTTCGTATTTGTTATTGACGAAAATGTACTAACTTGTTTTGCTTTAATTATATTTTAATTATACAAAATAAACCGGTTGGTAACCGGTTGTGGTTTGAGTTTTGAATTTTATTATATTTTAAATTAATTGATTATCAATGATTAATGAAATATTCGAATTTCGCGATCAAGTAATTAGTTGGTAATTAATTAAATTAATTTAATGAAAAATGTTTTTACGTTACATTATATAAATTTAAAAAGTAAAAGTTTTTGTTTTTTTATTGTTTTGTTTGAACTAGTTCAAAATAGATGGCAATAGTGATGTAGAACAAAAATAACAAAGATCAATTATGTATTATTGTTGAGTGGCGTTTTCTCATTACAAAATAAAAAATGGATCAATTATGAAACTTAAACGATTGAAATTTTCGGTTTCTGGGAAAATATCAAACAAAAGTAATATGTACTGATGAAAAATAAACAAACAATAAACAAATGGTATGAAGACACAATTTGTCAAATAAAAGCAAATATAAAGAAAATTGTCATGTGCTGAAGAAAAAATTAGATTTCATTGTTTCATTCGTAAAATAGGTTACAGCTGATTAAATACTTTGGTTAAGTATACTAAAAGAGCGTTAAATACCGATACCAAACCATAGTAGTAGTCAATATCATCAATATTCTCTTTGTTATTGATAAATAAGGTGACCTGGGTGGTGATTTTGTCACGTTATCTCAGTAGGTGAGATAAATAGTGAGATAAATTATTTGTCTTTTATTGTTTATATTAGATAAAAGAAATCATTTAAAAATAATTTCTTTATCTCACTATTTATCTCACCTAGTGTAGTGAAATAACACGACAAAATCACCACCCAGATTATTTTCAATCAAAAAGATGACATTTTTTTATAACACGCACCCCCCCTCTCCCCAACAATCTAATAAAATAAAAATTTCGTATAAATTAAAAATTTGTAACAAAACTAAGATTTACTATAAAATTATTGAGTGTTAAAATATTCAAAATATTCGGGATTTTTGTGAGCCATTCAAAATAATTAATTTCGCAAAAATCGTGCATATATATTTTTAATTGACTTACTCCTTTCAATAGGGTTTCGCTGACTTGATCTTCAATACATTTAATTGAAATTTGAATCCTTTCATAATCATTAATAATAGTGTTACGATTCCACATAAAATTGTATTCAACCTCAATTTTCGATTAACAATATTTCAAAAGTAAAATCAACGTCACAGTATTTATAAGAAAAAAGGCCAAAACATGAAATAAAATATATCGAAACTAATTACGTAGATTTCTGGAGCTTTCTTTCTAGAATATACGAAAAATTAAGCAGAAGTATGTATAAAAATGTCTTTTCTAGCATGAGAAAAGTTTTATTTTAGACTGCGATGATTTAAAATTAAATTAGACTGCGATAATGTCAATAATTTAATTGGAATGTGATTTGAAGCTATTGGGAGAATATTCTAGAAAGGAATGCTGTTTTGTTTTCCTGTTTTTGTGGAACTATAGTGGAGTTGAATACTTAATAAACTCTGATGTTTTTGCTTACTAATTAGTGATCCAATCCAGAAGGTGTTTTGGGAACTACGTTTATCGAATTGAGAGTAAGGCCAATTCGAAGTAAAGTTGAAAAACGTGACAAAATACTATTTTCTCCGATGCGTTTGGTCATGCTACAGCAAAATAGAATACAAAATTTTTGAAATTTTGGCGTAAGTAATGCATTCTGTCTCAAAATGAATAAATATTTCGACCCATCGTTGGTCATGCTCGATTTGTTTGTCATTCCACAATTACAGCTTTTGATAATCACAATTACACATTTATTTTATAAAAGATGACAAAGATGCTGATTTTTGTAAAAGATGACATTATTTTTAAAGATGACGATCATTCGTAAAAGATGACGTCTAGTCACCTTATGATAAACTAAAAATCTTTTAGTCATACTAATTCACCACAAATGAAATTACTTTTCCATGTAATTTATAACCAAAATCAATTATTATTTGCATAAAGAATTAAGTCTACAGTCAGTCCTATTGATAGTTTAATGATAATCTATTTCTCATTAAAATTCATTTATAGTTAGTTAAGTTTTCCATTCATTAAATTGTTTGTTTCTTTTAAATGTATTTTGACATACATTTAAATTATATACAAACAAAATAATTAACTTCTGTATCGGATTAACGTAATTAATATTATACTTAAACATAAGTTTATATTTATTTTGTTTGTTTTGGAGCGACTAGTAACAAATCAGATAATTTACTAAAATCCTTAACAGAAGACTTGTTTGTTATTATTTTATTGCAAATACATATCATTCAATATTAACTTTACTCACCAAATAACATGCAAAGAATACGAAAATAAAATTATTATTGTATTGTTCCAAGAACTAAACAACAACGGCCGTTAATAAAATTCTAATTTGTTTACATATTGTACATGTATTCATATATGTATCTAATTAAATTAACAAAGGTGTTATTTGCATAAATGTTAATTTTTAAAATTAAATTATTCGTTATTTTATTTTACATTCCGCTGTTATTTTTTTGAAAAACTTTTAAGATCTAATGTTCAAGTAGGTCAGATCATATATTTTGTTTTGGATATGTATAGTTGTCTCGTTTTCATTTTTCTGTATACATTTCTTAAGATTAGTTGATTGAAATGCTGAATGGAATAAGTTTGGTAGTAGAAACCGACAAATGTTAAATTTTGCTTTATTTTCAATTCGTTAATTAATTTTTTTCTTTTCAATTTGAAACGGCAGAGGATTGAGGTAATCATAATCTGCTCAATTTTAATTTCACTTTTCACACAATAAAAGGCGAAAATAAAAAAATGATTTTGAATCATATCGTCACAACTCACAGGAAGATATTATTTTAAAATATTCGTCGGGGTGACGTGAATAATCGATAGTATTAATTGCGAATAGAAACTTCGTTTAATTCACCAAGAAACAATCTGCAACGATCCGAAAATTGGCGCAGCTTTAGCATCCATAATTTGTAAAATGGGAGAATCCTTACTCGTAAAGAATAAGCTGTCCCAGAAATAAGTGCTAATCTACTATGACACGAAACTGAATCGAAAGACTGTTGGATGCTAACCGTCTACCTCACATCAAGGGGTATATGGTGCAGACTGACCTCCACCGTCCAAGAAGGCGTTGTTCGCAGCACCCCACATGTAAACAGGCAGATCATTCTTTTTTCTCATTCAGGACGGCTTTCAGGTTAACTGGTGGTTGTGGTACCAATTATCGGTTAGAAATCACGATTGTTAACGTGATCTGTTTAGGAGTTTAAATCTCGAGGTTTTGATTTTTGTGTTGATATACATTGTGTGACATTTTATTTGTGTGTGACTTTTGATAACCAATATTACTTCTGCATTTGTTAAATGTTGTGAACTTATGGCCACATACGCTACAACGGTAGACAACTTATAGAATAATTCATGTCACTCGCAGGCACAAAGGAAGCAAACCATTAAATGACCGGCTAACCAACAGTTCTAAATAGACAACGTTGTAATAGCGTTTAAAAACGTTCTTATGTCTAACGAATTGAATTCAAAAGTTTACGTTACACTACAAAACAATGGATAAAGCGCACAGAAATACTGTATAAAGAATTTACAAAAAGACATCAGATGATGCCGAGTATTTTAAAGAAAATGATGTCATGCGGACAAGTCCACGAAGACACCCAAAGTTTTTGGACCAGACATCTTGTCAACAACACATCAAAGACGGTCATAAATCACATATTTATTTAACTACTGCACCAAAAGCTTAGAATTGAGAAGCCATTGAATCACCCTTGAATTATTTGAAGTACTCAATACATCTCAACCCCTCGGCAAAGAAATTCGTTAAAGTGTTTTTCCCAAATCTATAACACGGTGTTACGCCTATTGATGGCGATCGAAGAAAACATTTGCTATACACGTCACTCCCTGGTCACCAATCACTGGTCTCACCTTCAATGATTTTTCTTTCTCCAAAACATTATATACAAGTCTTATATATTTATTTTCAATAATGGATATTTCAAAAAACATAATATATATGAAAATAAACCAACACTTTTTATTATTTAATAAACATTATTTTTTTTTTTTAAATTTTTTGTTTATCTATATAGTATACCAATACTCTTTTTCAAAAATTCACATCGTAATCAATAAATCAAACAAAAATAAGTTAAAGAAAAACTAACAAAAGTACATAATCTATATTGTATACATGTTAATGTCAAAAATGTTCTCACTTCTCGGTCAAACAAACAACTAGCACCGATATTGCGAGGCTGTTTCCCCGTAAAATTTGATTTGTTTAATGCTGATTGCTAAAGCTAAAGCTGATCGTCTTTATTATTCATACTTTCTCTTCACCCTGTCCGGAATGTTATTTTTTTATACCTGCTATCTCATTTTAATATGATGTTGGTTCAGTAAAATTTCTTGATATGTACTTGGACTTTGGAGTTTCGGTGATAGAAAGGCAGTTCGTGGATGATTGCGAGAGCGTTAAGTTGATTTTAAACTTTTTTAATTGTTAAGAGTTTCTTCTTTTCAAACAAGTGTTGTGCAATTTGCTTAAACCTGTTGTTTAAACTTGATTTCTATATTTTCTGTGTTGAATAATTTTTTTTTTGCCTAAATAAATAAATTAAAACAACTTCGAAGAATTTACCAAGAATAAAACTTAGTGTTAGTAGTACAATTTCTAGTCAAATTATTTGAAATTAGTCAAATTGAAGGGTGGATAAAAGTTTATATAAAAAATCAACCAAAATTGGTTGTAGAAATATAAAAAAGGTCGGGATTGGTATGTGAGACCAAAAACTAGATTATTGCATTATAAGTCTGTCAAAAAAATGTTGTGTGTCAAAAGGATGATTTTCATTTTTTTACTCAATTTTTTTTAAAAAAGTTAAATTAATTATTTGTTTCACATGAAATGTTATCGAATATGGAAATTTTTGATTTTGTTATTATTTTTGGAATTTTGAAAAAAGTTTGTTATTTTGATTTTGTAAGAATTTTCGGAATATTTTTAGAATTTTGGAAAATTTTCAATTTTTGATTTTATTATAATTCTTGGAATATTTTTGGAATTTTGAAGAAAGTTTGTATTTTAGATTTTGTTATAATTTTTGCGATATTTGGAAAAAGTTCAATTTTTTATTTTGTAATATTTTTTGAAAAAAATTTGTATTTTTGATTTTGTTATAATTTTTGGAATTTTAAAAAAGGTTTGTATTTTTGATTTTATTTAATTTTTTCAATATTTTTAGAATTTTGGAGAAATTTTGAATTTTTGAATTTGTGAATTAAAAAATTTTGCAATAATTTTGATATTTTGAAAAAAGTTTCAATTTTTGATTTTGTAAGAATTTTTTTAGAATTTTGAAAAAGTTTAAATGTTTGATTTTATTATAATTTTTGGAATTTTGAAAAAAGTTTGTACCTTTGATAAATTGTTATAATTTTTGAAATATTTTAAGAATTTTTGAATTATGAATTTTCGCAATATTTTCAAAATTTTGAAAAAATTTAAATTTTTGATTTTATTATAATTTTTGGAATTTTGAAACCATGTCCTCATAATAGTTTTTTGCCGAAAACTAATCAAAATCCTTAACCCAGACCGAAGTCTTGATATCTCAGAGCTGTGAGATTTCAGCCCCTTCATATTTTACAACCAGTACCCTATTTCACCAAACTTACAAATTTGTAATTTCATACAAATTTTAACAAAATTTGTGAAAATTTGCATGAAATTACAAATTTGTAAGTTTGGTGAAATAGGGTACAGGTTCGTAAATTTTAAGGTTTAATAAAATTAAGTTTTATATTTTTTTTTGATATGATTGAGCTTCTTTTATTTTGAATTTTTAAATAGAAATAAACTGTGTTTTGTTCGTGCACTTAACTGTTTGTTGTTTTTCAATATATTAAGGGCGGGGTAAGGTATTAAATTTTTTTTTACATTTTTTTTATTTTTGTAATTTTGTAATATTGTGTCAAAATTTCAAGTCGATTGGAGCAAAATCGACGAAGTTACGATTTTTTTAAAATTTGCTTATGAACGTTTTATACCAGATTTTTTACTGTTCAAAACTTTAAAGCGTTTTCCCCACAACTTTTTTTTTGCATTTTTTTATTTTTTCAATTAAATGCATAATATTTTAAGAATATTGTGTCAAAATTTCAAGTCGATTGGGGCAAAATTGACGAAGTTACGAGTATTTTTAAATTTGCTTATGAACGTTTTATACCAGATTTTTTATTGTTCAAAACTTTAAAGCGTTTTCCCAACAACTCACGTTTTCAAAGTCGGTGCCCCTCATAACTTCAAAACTACTGCACCGATCCTTTTGAAATTTTGAACACTATTTCTGTACATAGTTTACGAAGTAACGCTGGACAGTTTTTGCAAATTTTGTTAATAATTTTTATTTTACAATAACAAATCAGCCGATTTTTTTCGCAAAAAAACGCGTTTTTCCCTTCAAAGTGTTTCAAAACAGTGAAAAATTAAAATTTCAAAAAACCCTCCCAGCGTTACCAGGGGAAAACTATTATCTAACGAATGAACTTTGATTTTTTGATTTCGGATGATCCAGCACCAAGTTATGAGGGGCACCGCAATTCTACTTTTTCCGAGACACGTCCGAATAATTGCTGCCATTGCCGTGTTTTTTAATATTTCTTCCTGAAAATTTTATACAATATTCTTCAAATGTCATACTTTAATGTACTATTGGTTTTAATAAAGAGATTTAACTGTGTCGTCACAAAAAATTCACAAAACATGCCTTTTTTCGTACGAATTAACCTTACCTCCCTTAAAAGAAGAATTGCAAGAAGATAAACAAGCTTTCAAACTAAATGCCGGGTACAGTTAAACCTATAATTCTTGTTTGTGAATATTTTGGATAATTTGAGTGGTAATACAATTATTATAACAGATTCGAATAACAGTTATTGTGTTTATAAGAAGATAAAAAAGAAAGAAGTTACATTAAGAAGACCCATTCAACCATTGCCGACTTTCATTAGTTTGCATCATTTGGTGTAATTCTACCAAATTCAACAATTGCCGATATTCGTTTTATTACATCATTTACTATATTGACAACAACTTAAATAATTGCCGACCTTGAGTTTGCAACATCTTTTAAAGTATTTCTGGTAATTTCAATAAGTGTCGACGTGCGTTTTATTACGTCATTTAATATATTACCAGTCACTTAAATCATTGCCAACATTGATTTTGTTACATCAGATTGTCGACGTTGGTTTAGGTCTCATCATTAAATATATTACCAACACAACAAATTTGTTTACATCATTTAATATATTACCAAACACTTAAATAATTGTCGTCAGCAATTTTGATGCATCAGTTAATATATTTACAACCACTTCAACAATTGCCGACATACGTATTATTACCTCAGTTGGTATATTTCTAACAAATTCAACGATAGCCAACCTTATTAGTATTACATCAGTTTGCATTTTATCAGAAAATTCAACCATTGTCGGCATTAATATTTTTACTTTAGTTAAAATATCTCAAAGAACTTTAACATTGGCCTACATTAGTTTTGTTACATCTGATTGTTAAATTCTACCAAATTCAATGATTGTCGACATTACTTTTCTTACAGCAATTGGTATATTATATTTCTAACAAATTCAACGATTGCTAACATTCGTTTTATTTTCTCTGTTTTTATTTGATCAATAAATTCAACAATTACCGTCATTAGATTTGTTACATCAGTTTATATTTCAAACAATCAAAACAATCATCAGTTAATATATTTCAAACAAATTCAACATTTGCCTACATTAGCTTTGGGTTGCATCCTGGAATATATCACCAACACATTCAACAATTTTATTTCACCATTTGATATTGTTACGATTACAAAAAAATCTAGGCTATTACAGTTTCTTCCAGTAAAATCAAATAAAATGAACAAAACACAACAACAAATGAATGAAATGAAACATGTTGTTGTTGTTGTCCTGTTCTTAGAACTAGGGTCATTGCATTATAAAATAAATGATTTTATGAATCAAATCTGCATAACGTAAAATAATCGAATATTCTAATATTTTCTCAAGGTTTCTTAAGAGTGACCTCGAATGGTCGAGTCCTATACAAAATTGTATACAGGGTGTTTCATAATATATGCGCAGGACTTCAGGATGTGATAGCTCGTCCAAAAATATGAAAAAATGTTTCTCTTAACTTACCCTCTAAAATGCACCATTTTCGAGATACAGGATGTTGAAATTGAAAAACAAAATTCGTTTTTTGCGAATATCTCCGGAACCGTTTATCGTACAGAAAACAGCTTTCGTAAGCATTTTCATGATAAGCTATGTTTGGTGTGGAAATTTTTTTTTTAAAAGTCTCAATTGGTGAAGGTTTTGAAGGGGTAGTGAGTGTTTTTCTCCCCAACTTCTACGCTACTGGCAAAAGTACAATTTTGAGATGCTCATTTGAACCGCCAATGTTTTCTACACAAAAAAGTTGCACCTGGTCATAAGCTCTAAAGTCGACCGTTTTCGAGAAAAACCAACTTTTATGTTGAAAAACATAGTCAACATTTTGAAAGAAAATTTTTTTTCTTCATGGACATTTCCAACTTTTAATTTAACTGTTTATGATTTGTTATTGTTTTTTTTTAATTTTGAAATTATGAAGTAAGAAAATTAGTAAGAAAAAAAATTTTATTTCACAAAATTGACCATGTTTTTGAACATAAAAGTTGATTTTTCTCGATACGGTAGACTTTAGAGCCTATAACCAGGTGTAACTTTTTGGTGTAAAAAACATTGGCGGTTCAAATGAGCATCTCAAAACCGTACTTTTTTCAGTAGCGTAGAAGTTGGGGAGAAAAACACCCACTACCCCTCCAAAACCTTCACCAATTAAGACTAAAAAAAAAACTTTCTTCACAAAACATAGCTTTTTATGAGTAAAAAATGCTTACGAAAACTGTTTTTTGTACGATAAACGGTTCCGGAGATATTCGCAAAAAACGATTTTTTTTTTCAATTTCAACACCCTGTATCTCGAAAATGGTGCATTTTAGAGGGTAAGTTAGGAGAAACTTTTTTCATATTTTTGGAGGAGCTATCACATCCTGCAGTCCTGCGCATATATATTAGGAAACACCCTGTATAAGCAAATTACCTGTTGTAGTTAAGAGTTAGTGTTATTTTAAACCTGCGACAGTGAAGTTATAATTATAAAAGTGATTTTAAAATTAGTTTTTATGAATAAAGTTTAAAGTATTATTAAGTAGAAATAATTTATGTATTATTCTAAACGTTGTATTACTGGAAATTTCTACAATCAACCTTTGGAGTTTCTGAAGCTGTTGAAAGAATATTCTAGTTAGGAATATTGTTTGCTGCATTGTTTTCCTGTTGTTGTGGAACAATTAAGGTGTTAATACTTAATAAAACCTGGTGTTTGTGCTTACTAATCAGTGATCGAACTCGGAAGAGATTTGGGAATTGGGTTTATCGAATTGAGAGTAAGGCCAATTCGAAGGAAGGTTGGAAAAACGTAACAATATAATACCAAAAACTTGAATAATTTCTGACGTTCATTCCTGCAGTTACATCATTTAGTATACTGCTAGTATATCAATCATATGCTTAAGTTAGTGAAGATGAACTGTTAAATAAGTTTTCAAAAGAAGGAATAGTGGAAGGAATTCATTTAAACTTTTCAAATGTAATAATTACGGCGGTATTGGTGTTGATGTGATAATATCGGTTTTTTCGACGTTTGGGGTCGTCAGAGTCCCTGTTCTTGTCTTTGCTTATTTCATCCCGTTTACACAGTATCATTTGTGTGCATATCTGATTATTTGTACTGAACGGGGGAGGATATTACCGAACTCACATGGCTGACGCTCGTCGGATTATAACACATTAAGGCACGCAGTCCTCCCATTGCTTCTTGTTAGTGACGGCACTAGCAGGTACAGTGTTCATTACACCGAGGTTCGGTTATACCGAGATTCGAGAACCTCACGTATCGACACTAATCGATTATTAATAAAGTACCAGCAAAGTCTCTGTTTATGATTACCTACTAGAGAATTTGAGTTTTGTTTTACAATTTAACAAAAATAGAATACAAAATCGACAATTGTGAATTTCATTATGTTTGTAATAACGTCTGTTGCGTTACCACTCTCATTAAAATGAGTGAAAGTTGGATTACTATAACAATGTGTCAAGATCCCTGTGATACGGAAAATTTCATCTGCCAGCCATCCATTATTGATCTAATCCTCGAAATTTATTTAAGGAGGAATAGAATACCTGTTTTTAAAAAAAGCAGTATCAGAAAAACAAATCTTCAATAATGCATTGTTTTCAAAGCCATTACCGGCGGTGTCGCCCAAAGAGTGAAATGCGTATATTGATTTCTCATGAAACAATTTTTTTTTTTAAGTTAAAAGTGTTGTGTAATAGGGTTTAGAACACTGTTTCTCAACCGTTGGTCCGCGGACCATTATTGGTTCGCAGAAAAAGTTTAGTGGTCTGCGAACTTCTTCTAGTTACAATTTTATTTTATTGTGAATACTCAAATGTGAATGCTATTTTATAAATTAAATTTTTTTCTACGATGGCGTAAAAAAATTCTATTTTTATGAAGGTTTAATCCCTTATGAAAATATTTTTTCCACTAGTGTCAAATCATTTTCGCTAAATAACAAATTGTGATTGCTAAGGTATCTTCATGAAATTTTAAATCAAATCAACCATGAAAAAAATAGAATATGAATTTTGAATGTTATATGGTCGATTGCTAATTTATTAACTTATATATTTACTATCGTAGAAAAAATTGCATTTCATACGCGAGATGAAAACATTTAAGATTTACGTGAACAAATTTTCGCTTACGAAAAAACAGCAAAATATACTATTAAAAATACATAACGTACTTACTCATTAGAGTAAAATTTTGCAGTCAAATGCAGAAAAAGAAGATTAGTTCTTTTCGTCATCTTTTTTATTTATTTTAATAACAATACTGTATAATTGGACAAACCATTCAGAAAAATAATCTATTTTTAAATTTTTAAAAGGAAAACATCAAATTTGAAGCAAAAATTAAATGTATGAGTATTTAAAAAATTTATCTTTCGGATAACTACAAATATAGGTTTAATTTTGTTTTTTACAACCATAATGGTGTGCCTTATTAGTCTTAACAGAAAATACAATTCAATAATCACGAAGCCAATACAACGTTTTATCCTTCCAACATATATTAGTTTAAATTAAAGTTCATCGGCAAAACAAGTAAAACGAACAAAAATACAGTTTTATTTTATTTTATTTTTTGTACCATTGATTCCAAGTTTTATTTAATTTCTATACCTATTTAATTGTTAGGTATTTTTAAAATGAAATGAACTACAATCAAAAACCTCAAATTTTATACTACCCAGACTTGAGAAACCAAAAATTAGTAAAAAAAACTAATTTTTTTACAATGGAAATTCAATTCGAATTTATTCGTAGTATAGCCTTTCAGTCTTTCAATATTGAGGAAAGGACCATGCGCATTAATTATAATTTATTGTTTTTTTATATAATCAGAGCAAAAATGTTTTTGTTGTTTTTTTCAATTAATTATGTTTTTAAAGGTTTTTATATAAATTATTTATCAAATGCAATAAAAAAAAAGTATTTCAGAGTTCAATACAATCAAATAAATTGTTTTATTGTGTGGCGTATTCACGCAACAGAATAAAATTTACAGCTGTTTATTTCACTCTATTAAGATTAATAACGCACACAATTATAGTTTAAAATCTATATACAAATATTTAAATTATTTAATAAACTTATATAATTAAAATTATTAAACTATATAAAAAAACCAGCATTTACCTTTGCCGAAAGGATAAAACAATTTATTTGATTGTATTGAACTCTGAAATAAATTTTATGAAAAATGTATGCGCTGATTATATAAAAAAACAACCAATTCAAATTAATGCGCACGTCCTTCTCTCGAATATTAAAACTCAATTTTAATTAATACATGTTACTTGGTAGGAAGGATTAAACGTTGTATTGGCATGGCTTCGTGTTTAATGAATTTTATTCTTTTGCAAATTTGTTCGTGCCTAAAAATATAGCCTTAAACACTTACACAATAAATTAGTATTATTTGAAATTAGAAGTAAGAACGATATTTTTTTATTTTTACTCCTGTATTTTGGAATGTTATTTTTTTCTTATTTGCTCTGAAAGAACGGAGCAAATTAGTGACATAAGAAGCGTTTTGAACTTTGTTTCTTACACATCATATTTCTTTCTTTTCTTTTTTTGGTTTCTTTAAAATTTATTTCGTTAATTCTTGTTGTTTTAAATTACATCATGTTTGTAAGTGTAGCAAGATACAACCTGCACTTTCACCCAACTAACATGAAACATTTCGCAAGGTCCGTTATAAAATTTTAAAATACTTATTAGTCCGTACCATGAAATCAGTTGAGAAACACTGGTTTAGAATATGTGTTTCACCTGTTTCATTTTCCATAAATTTACAAATATTTTAGGAAAACCTCGTGTTGCAGAATTAACGCGTTGTGGGTTTTTGATAATTATTTTTACACGCGAAACGTTTCATGTCACCCAGTTCAAAATCTACTATAAATAAATAATGAGATAACAGTTCTGGGTATATTCTATAAACTCTGATTAAGTTTTATTCAACCGCAGAAAATTAATTAAATCGAAACATTATAGCATTATGTTTCTATATTCAAATTTGTAAACTTTATTTTATTATTCATGTATAATCTTCACATATCAACACGAAATAGTAAGTACTAATTTCTTAAAACTTTTTTACTTCAATCAACACGTCTTAACAATTTGTGTATATTTTCTTATTCAAAACAAACCGAAAGTTATTTCTTATTCTTTTTCTTATATTAATTTCTATCATGAACAAAATGGAAATGTAAATTTTGTAAATTCTTAAAAAAAAACAAAAATAAAAAAAATTGAAACAAGTCAAACTAGATAGCTTAGCGTAGAGACACAAACAGGATTTGTTGTCAGTCGCATTTTGAACGTAGGATGAATCTGGTGTTTACGTGTTACTGTAGTTTTAATTTTTATTTATAAAAGTGTATGTGTAGGTTGAAAGTATATTATAAACACAAGAAAAAATTATAATTATCAATTATGTATCACTTTCTTGTTGTTAAATAATAAGAAATATAAATCTAATTAAAGAAGTGAATATTTATTCTTGTGATTCTTAAAACAAAATAAACAAAACAAACAAGAATAACCGATAACGTGTCGTTTAAAAATTTGAAGTGCAATTTTTTTTTGGAATTTTGTGATCTTATTATTTTTTTTTTGTTAATCTTATATCTCTTTTGTTAAAAGTTTAGAATTCCCAGGTCAAATTAGCAAAAATAACAATTTAAATCTTGAAAGTGCTATTTTTCTCTATTGTTATGTTTTGTATATATGTATATACAGTATACATGTATACATATAAAAAAGAAACTCCATCGTTAATTCATAAATTATTTTTCCATTCTAAATTTTGATGGAATTAAATTTCACTATTTTACTATTTTATAGCATTTTGTTTTGTTGTTGTTTTATGTTTCTTATTACCAAAAAAAAAACAAAAACAAAGTTGTCATACTTTTCCAATATGTGCTTCTTTTATTATGATTTATTTTAATAGTGAAAGAATTTTTATATTTTTAGATTTACGTATTCTAACCACATAGAATTTTTAAAATACTTCAACAATTTTATGTTATTTTATGTTTATTGAAAATTGTTGCATAATTCAGTCCTCCCTGCAAGGGAAACACTTGGATTATTATAATTTATTGTAACGTTGGATAAACAATTTACAAATTGTCTATCGTTTCATAACACAACAGATGTTGCTTCCATTAAATAATTTGTGGGTGATTAAAAAAAAGGTTACATTAATTATAAAAACATGGTATATGGCTTGTTTATAGGGAAAGAAGTAATGAACTCGTTGTAAATTTGTTCATAAAACTAATGTTAATTGAAAATAAAATTTTATTTATTGAATGTGTGGTAAATATTTACATAAATAGAATAACAATGAAAGGGATTGATGTTAGCTTTAACATATGCTTTAAATATGTGTGTTGTAATGCAACCAATAAGAAATACCTTTCAAAATGCATTTTTGTAATTATAGGCAGGAATAGAAAGAGACATTTACAAGCAGTTAAATGCCGTTTGCGGTTGTGTATACCATTTTTCTTTCAATATGAAATTAATTGCTTGCAATATGAGAATTATTATTAGTCTTATAATGAGGATTAGTCTCATATTGAATGTTACTATTTTCATTTTGAAAGTAAAATTGTATAGATGTTAGGGAAAGCACTAATCGGTTGCTCTCTATTCAACATTCTAATTCACACCAAGCATTTAATAAACCCGTAAACTATATTACCCGGCTACAAACCTCAGCATTTTATTTGTGCTGATATTCCCAATAGTATGCCAACAGAGAATGAAAGGTATGTGATGGTTAGGATGGCTCTACAAAAAATTAAACAGCTTGTAAACAGAAAAGTATCGTTTTTTACAAACAAACCTGTAGTGGCTAAATTTTTCGATGAAGGCTTAGTCCTGGTTTACTAGGTAGTCCACGCATTAGTTTATGTGGCACATACAAGAATATATCTTCCCAAAGTTATACCCATTGAAACTAAGGCCATCGGTAGGAATAGCACCTTCTATAAACACGGAGGCAATAAAACAATTCCAAAACGGAACTTGCATGCATTGTAGCATAATGCTGAATTTGCTAACTCAAAACCTCGATTTATTAACCAATATCGGTTTCAAACTCACATATTTAATGTGTTGGTATCAATATCGTTGGGTTTGGTGTATGAACATCTAGAGTCAACTCTCCCCAATAAACATCTCATAGAGTCAACTCTCCCCAAAGGAATACTGAAACTACACTGAAAAAAAATAATTTGGTGTATTCTACAATATGGGCTCAACACAATCAATGTTTTAGCATCAACTAAAATTTAACACATATACATAATACGTTTTTAATGTTTTTTAAAATGTTAAAAACATTTTGCCAACTGTACTAAATTTCAGTTGATGCTACAAAATTCATTTTGTTGAACCTACATTGCAGAATACACCAAATTATTTTTTGTATTTTATATTTTGTTCAATTAAGTCATTGTTACTAAATATCAATCAAATAACTGATATTTTTTGTTTGAACAATCCAAATAATTTCTTACAGATTATCTTGAACTTGTGGCGTTTTGTTAGGCTTAATATTATTCCTCATCTATAACCGGTATTGTAGACGACTTCCTGGCTAGGTAGTCTATCGACATTTTCATTGCCTGCAATACCGGCAAAACCATATATTCAGTGTAATGTGATATATTACTGTTTTCAAGCTTATTTAACTAACTTTGTATAGATAACATTGCGTTTAACTATTTCGAAAGTGATGGTGTGTGTAGTTAGTGCCTTAACTATCCAAAAATATCACAATCCTCTTGTAAGTAACTCTGCCTTTAAACTAAAATAAGTTCTGGTTGGTAGATGCTAATGTAAGTGCTCATTAATTAATAATACTTGATTCAAGCCCCAGATATTCTTACTATCGATTCGATCTTTAAATCATTCGCTTACCATTTTATTACCTCAGTATCCAATACCCAGGTTAGAAATACCAAGGCTTATCGAATGGGCCAAGCTTGGCCCAAGCTTGGAAAACTAAGAAATGATTATCAAGGCATGGCCAAGCCTTAGTTTGATACATTTTGTCATACTAAGCCAATGGTTAAAATAAATAAATGTAAATTGTATCTTTTGACTACTATATTTAGTTTTGGGCCAAGCTTGGTTCAATGTTGAAACAAATTTATTGTAATTGTTATATATTTTCAGCATTTGTGCAATGATAGACTGTAACCAACAAATTTACAATGTATGAGGAAATTCCGCTACAATACCCGGGTAATAAAAGGCTAAGGGGCCAGACCTGCACCAAGCTCGCACCGTAACAGCTTTCGGGCTTTTGGCCATACTTAATATTTTCAAACGGCCCAAGTTTGTGCCAAGTTTGGACTGATGTCCTTGAGTCATGTCTGGCAAATAAGACGGGCTAGATCTACCAAACCAAGTTTTTTTCCAGACCTTAAAGGAGGTCCATGTGTGGAAAGAAGTTGTTGAAAGAGTAACATTTATAAAATTAGAGAAAAGCTTAAAATGACTTGCACATGTTTACACTACATTAGACTAGTAAATAATGCGTAACATAATAAACTGAATCTTGGTTCAGTCTAGGCATTTACAACTGGCCCAGACTGTAACCAAAGTTAGCTAGCCAAGGATTATCCTGCATTATACATTAAAATGCAATATTTAAAAATATACTTTTTAATATGCTTATTTTTTTTTATTTTATTAATAATAATATAAATTTCCTTATAGTAACAATTTGAATTTGATTTTTTATTTTAATGAATGTCGATTTCGACTTACGTCATCCTCAGTTCTTAAATTATTATTACAATTTTTGCTTAAACTAATGTCTTATATACCATTTGAACTGCTATTTTTTATTATTATGTCATATATTTTGTTAGTTTTAGTGTTGATTTTATCATTTAAAATGTTGTTATGGTTTTTATGTTCATATATTTCTATTTCTTCCTATCTATCTAGATGTTGTCCTTTTCTTTTTTTATGTAATATTGTTAAATTTGTGTTGATATTGGTATATTTGTATTTTTCTATTTTCAAATGTTGGGCATATCTGGATTTTGGATCACTTTTATTAATTTCACTGGTGTGCTCAATAAATCTTTTGACCTATATAAAATTCCCTGCAGTCATCACAGGTAATTTTATAAACACCTGTGTCTAGGCTTGGGTTTTTTTGGTTTTTAGGTAATTTTCTATTTTATTTTTGTTTTTTGTAAGCTTTTATATTGTAGCGGTTAATATTGTAGCGGTCTGTATTGATTTATTATGTTAATATGATGATGTTCCCGTTTCTATTAGTTTTGATTCTTTTAACTTTTTTAATTTCAATTTTTTATTTCACTTTTTTTTTTATCGTGCTTTCCATATCATTCTTTACTGATTCCATTATTATTTCATATTCTATTTAATGATATACAATACAAAAACAGCATAGAACATTCCATTAAATTCAAGTTAGAAAATGAAGAAAATAACACAATACTTTTTTTGGATTTATCAATCAGAAATGTAGATTCAAAACACACATTGAAATAATTCCGAAAACCAACCCAAACGGATCAAACAACAAATATTAAATCACATCCTCCATACCACATAAACTGAACAATATACCAATGAATGCAGAAAATTATCAAGACGAATTAAATAATGTAAAATACATAGCTAGTAAAAACGGATATAAAAACGAAATAATTGACACATTAAATAGAAAACATAAAAACAAGAAAAATTTGCAAACCCTAACAACACTGAGGAATAAAGAAAACTTAGCAGGCAAAAAATACATAGGCGTAACATATAATAAAACAACCTTCAAAATAATGCAAAAAAATTTAAAAATATATGAATATATTGCAGCTTACAAAAACCAAAATAAAATATAAAATTACCTATAAACCAAAAAACCCAAACCTTAGACACAGGTGTTTATAAAATTACCTGTGATGACTGCAGGGAATTTTATATAGGTCAAACGGGGCGGTCCTTCACAAAAAAATTTATTGAACACACCAGTGAAATTAATAAAAGTGATCCAAAATCCAGATATGCCCAACATTTAAAAATAGAAAAACACAAATATACCAATATCAACACAAATTTAACAATATTACATAAAAAAAGAAAAGGACAACATCTAGATAGATAGAAAGAAATAGAAATATATGAACATAAAAACCATAACAACATTTTAAATGATAAAATCAACACTAAAACTAATAAAATATATGACATAATAATAAAAAATAGCAGTTGAAATAGTATATATATATATATATATATATATATATATATATATATATATATATATATATATATATAAGGAAGAAATAGAAATATGTATATAAACATAAAAACAATAACAACATTTTAAATGATGAAAGCAACACTAAAACTAATAAAATATATGACATAATAATAAAAAATAGCAGTTGAAATAGTATATATATATAAGACATTAGTTTAAGCAAAGATTGTAATAATAATTTAAGAACTGAGGATGACGTAAGTCGAAATCGATATTCATTAAAATAAAAAATCAAATTCAAATTGTTACTATAAGGAAGTTTATATTATTATTAATAAAATTTAAAATTAAAAATAAACATATTAAAAAAGTGTATTTTTAAATATTGCATTTTAATTCAAAAGTGACAAAAGCACACAAACAGTGAATAAAATGGAAAACCATAACAACACATATAGTGAATTATACATTGCAAAAAAAAATTAAAAAGCTATGAATTCGATTTATGTGTTTTAGAATTGGTCCAGCATTGTATTTAAATATTGATCCAATGTGTACAAATAATAATGGTACGTGGTTATCATTTAAGGTTAAAACAACATTCAACCAATTTTATTTTAAAGCTTGTCTCAACGTTGTTCAACCTGAAAACAAGCTTGGCTCAATGTAAAAACAATCCTTTGTCCTTACCTGGGTAGTATGTATTTAAATATTGTTCCAATGTCTAAAAATAATAATGGTACGTGGTTATCATTTAAGGTTAAAACAACATTCAACCAAGTTTATTTTAAAGCTTGTCCCAAGATTGTTCGACCTTAAAACAAGCTTGGCTCAATGTCAAAACAATCCTCTCTGCTTACCTGGGTAGTACATAAATTTGCATGGCTGGTTTTCGCATAGTTTAATCGCTCTTATAGGCTAACTTTCCAGTATATTCCTAAATCATTTTCTCTTGTGCACTTATAATTTGGCGATGATAATGGAATGCATGTAGAGCTTTTTCTTCTAGGACAATGGGATTACTGTAGGTGTGTTGAAACTGAATCTTTGTTTCAATTATATAAATCATGTATCTAACCAGAAGCCCTTTTCAACTATTTTACGGCATGTCTCCTTAAATTTTCCTTTTACTATATATAGCCAGAAACTCGTAAATTACCAGACACCACATTAGGACTGTAAGACTCAACCCTGAGGACAAATTCACAAAGTACCAAAACTGAATTAGCCATGGTTAGGTTTCTGCATGTCTGATTCTAAAAATCTTGCATATTCGTATTGTTTTGTTGGCATCAACGTTTGCACAAACGAATCATTTAGACCACGTTGACAACTTTTTTGTTGTATACTGCCTCTCCTAATTCTTACGTCAACTTGAAAAGAAGATTTTCTAACAATTTTTTCTTTCTGTACGACATGCATGTCAAACTCATTTCGGTATACGGGGAAAATTTTTCGAAAATTATTTTCCAAAGCCTTATGCACATGTTCTTGGTTTTATTCAAAGTTTTTAATTTGTTAAAGAAAACAAAATAAAAATATTTATATAGAAATTTATTAGTTCTTAAAAATATGTTTATTAATTCAATTTCTTTGCTTAATCAAAATTTGGTATAAGTTTCTGGCTTAATGTAATTTTTAATATCGATTCTAAATGTTCTTCAGTCAATCTGGCTCGTTTTACAGTTTTCTTCATTTTCATTTGTGAAAAAATGTGTTCACATATATACGTGCCTATAACAATGCCTATAAAATATTTTTTTTTTGAATAAAATGTGTTGTGTTATAGGGTTTACAATATGTGTCACAACAACACATCAACACCTTTTAAGACCTAGGTCTAGACCTAGGTACCACAACAACTGGCGTTCTAAGGTCATGATGAACGCTTTTTTTAAACCTCTGCGGGTTGAAGTCACCTGAGACTAAGGATTCCGGCAAACTATTTCATTTGTATGCAGTTCTGCCTATGTCTCTAACATGCCTATGCCTATAACAAAATATCGAGTTCTTGGACGGTCTGCAGATACATAATCGTAAAACTCTGAAATACCAATTTCCTTATATTCTTGGTTTAATAGCGTGTCGCATGGTATTTCTATAAACACTCCGAGCAGAAATTTGTTAAGGTTCAAATATGACCCTGATAAGATTTGTCCTAGTTTGAGAAGGCTCTGGTCATGAGTGTAACGCTTTTTTCCAGTCAGACTCTGATTGGGATAGTTGGATCAGGGCCTGATCAAGTTCGACATATAAAACTAAATAGGACAAACTGTAGTAAGGTATTTTGTATCAGGCCCTGATCAGATTGCCCAAGCAGGAGTGAAATAGGTAAAATCACACCAGGAACGGATATATTCAAATAAGGTTAACCTTAAAAGGCTTTTCTAATTCAAGCCCGGAACAGGCCCGCATCAGATTGCCCTAAAAAAATATTGAAATGAGACTCACTACTTTGAAAATCTGAAAACCTCAATTCAAAATCCAAGAGTATTTTTCAAATTTTAACTCTGGATCTTTAAGCAAAAGAGTCTTACAACTAGAAAAATTGCATAAATTTTCTCTTTTCAATTGTATTTTCCATAAGGATATCTTTTGTTTGAATCAATTTATTTGGTCATACAACGAGGTTATAAGCATGTTTTTATACTGAAAAATAATATTGAATTGACTGAGATGGCCAGCAATGTCAACTGAGAAAGCTAAGTCTTGTATCCAATCAACGTTTTAGTTCAGAGCAGTCATAAAACTTTTGTTCTGCCATTTTCCTCGAATCGGCCTTTTTTCGTTCGGCAAGCTCCGAAAAATGCCAATTGCCCGGGATCTTGTAAATTTGCTATTACAATTTTTTTTTACTATGGGGGTAGAAATTTGTTTTAGAACACGAGGAAAACCTTGTCCAACAAAAATGTGTCTGCTATTGTCGAGTCTGACAATTGACATTTTGGCATTTTTGGGTTGAGTAAAATGCACATACAAAAGTTTTTAGACTCGCCCAGGACAGGTGCCTCATGAAGTATAAAATATGTGATAATCATTAAATGAAACCGGCGAGGGCCCAGGGACCATAATCTTTAATTTAGGAAAAAACATTGCGATTTCGTCCAACGGCTGTAAAAATCTTAAAACTTATGATTTGAAGGGCAACGCACTTCGGTATAATATGGCAAATCTTCGTAATCACACTCCACATATTTTAGCAATGTCATTAATGCTCGATGGTTTAATGCACGTGCTCGAATAAGTTTAACGATTTTAGCAACTTCATAAAAGAGGTTTGTTACCAAAATACGAAGTTGCCAAATACATCAGGTTATGTATGCATTGGAAGATCATATTTTTAATAGCAATATACATGTACTTATACATTTTGTATTATGAAATTATTTTTGATAAATTCGTTTTTTTTTATCCATTTTTGAATTTTTAATTAAAACACTGCATAGGTGTGGAAAAGTGTTGAGGGCCACAACAATTTATGCAGCGGGCCACAAGTGGCCCGCAAGTCGCGAATTTGACATCCCTGATGTACGATTATCTTACAAAAGTAACGATACTAGAGAACTTGTCCGTATATGGTTGAAACACTATTTCCATAATTTCAACTTTAATGTTGTAAAAGGAGAAAAAGGGTCTATATTAGATTTTAGTTGGGTGATATTTTCCTATCCTATTTTTGGAAATATTAACATTAGGTTATGCTCAACTCCCAGACTTCTACTGAAAATCCCGTAACGAACAACCCACTTCTGTGCTCTTTGCCAGAAAGTTTATTCTGTATCGTTCACCCTTGGTGACAGACAACATCTCCTCTCCTGCGGCGAACACCTAGTAGAGATTTGTATGGTCTTCAAGCTTTTGGCTAGAAAGACAAGGAAAGTTAATGTTTGCTGCATCAATATGTAAGTTATATTTAGTTGAAATTAAATTTGATCAAGTTCCAACACCGTCTTCTTCTCTAGTATGGTTACCTTCCGTAGCCCTTACACGACGGTCTTACTAAATCGTTATCTGGAGACGTTGCCTGCCACCTAGATAGGTTCCTTAGATCTTTCGTTGTTCGCTAGTGTCAATGAGTTGGTCTTTGCTTTTATTTATTTAAGGATGGTTGAACTTGCTCAGATTATTTTGAGAACTAAAACCATGTCTCAAGACAGGAATTCCTGACTGTTGATACTAATCCACTATGAAGAGTATCGTCTAACATGTTCAAACGTATAAAATGATGCTCCCTCCTACTTTGCACTGACCACTTGATATTTTTATACATTTTGCTAGACACAATATGCTCATCTATTGTTTTTTGCCTTTCTCTACCTAAGTACGCAGCTGACATTTAAAAACTTTAATATTTCTTTCTCTGTTCGAATCATTTGTATTGTTTGTAAAACAAGTTCATCATCAGCAGAAATTAACTTCAAATAATCCAATCATTAATCCCTGGCAAAAAATCTGTCTGTTGACCGTCATATGCAATTAAAACGCAAAAACTACTATGCCGGCCGTTTTTAATAATTTTTTAAAAAAATTCTTTGACTGGAGACGGTGACCTCAAAAACTTTGGATAAAATTGGACAAAGGATGCAAGGGCTCACGAACCCTCTCTTTATTTAAAACTTCAATAACTTTAAGTCGTATCATTTGATTTTGACAAAGTTCGGTACATAAGCTTTTGGTGTAGTTGCCATAGTTTTGAAAGCTTTTGAGTAAATGGGACTAAGTAAAAGGAGAGGGTAGGGGTAACAGTTGTAACAGTTATATAGGGACACAGCATGGTCTGTTAAATTAAATGCCGTTTTTTTACAATAGTTATGTTATAGAATAAAAAGTTTTTGCTAAATGAAGAAGTTTTCTTTTCTTTCCAACTATTATGGAAAATATAAACTTGACTTAATTGTAATTATTGAAAAAATTAATGGAGGGGATTTTAGAGAAGTTTTCGATATTTTTAGAGAAGAGCGAGATTTTTATAAAAATTTGTTGAACCTTACATTACAATTGTTTACTTTACATCTCTGCCCAAGCCCTAAAACAGTGTTCGAAGGCACACAGACCGAAATCTTAATATTTTAGAGTGTTAAGATTTCAGCCCCTTCATATTTTTTTTGCTCGTATTAAAAGATGTTAAAAGATGTTTGATAAACATATTAACGTCATAAAAATCTAGTGTATTGTAAATGGAAGACGTAAGACAAATCCAACCCTTACTCAATGCGCTTTCCTGAGTAATTTTGTTTTTCACTATTTTAAAATAGCCATTCGAACCGGCACTTTTTGTCAAATATAGATTACGTTAAATGAAAGACAAGATTAAACTATTGCTAATTAATTAATTAATTGGTTTTATCTATTAATTTCGATGAAGTGTAATATTTTTTGTCTTGATCTACAAGTTGTTTGATTGCCAATCATATTGTATCTAAGATAATAAATTCAAAGAAAAGTATACCGTAAAATTGGAAAGGTGTTACATCTGCTATCAATTTATGTCAATAATTGTCCAAACTACCTAATCTCTATCTAAATTCTAAAATTCTTAAATTTATAGATTTTCATGATAACAAAAAACAATCACGGTCAAACTTTTGTTTTTGTGGTTTTATTTGTATTTTTTTTAAGGTTGAGTTGATATGATGTCAGTAAACATATTCATTAGTCATAATTTTATAAATATATTTGTAATACAAAGTCAATATGCAAGAAGAAAATTTCACAAAAATCGTTAAGCATATATGTACATGTTCACAGAATTTGTAATTAAATTAATTGAAAATTCAATTTAAATCTTAAAAACATCTTGACTCAATTACAAAAATTATTTGGCCTACAGTAAATTTTTTTTTGAAACACTTAAATTTAAATTATTATTATTATTTTAATTTAATAACTTATAAAGAGAAGTTCAAATGTTTTTATATTAATTTATTTTAAAATAATAATCTCTTCATTTTGTCGATGGAATAACGTTTTGAACGGTGATCTTATAGAAAAGTTACGATAATAAAAATAATTTAAAATTTATTTAACAAATACAAAAACAAATTCTTGTTCGCCTTTACGACTTACGCTATAATGAGGGTATGACGATATTAAAGATAAAATGCGAAAAGTTGTGAATAAGAGTTAAGAATATCGATTCAATATCTTAGATAAACATTTTTGTTTAAATAAATATAAATGATGATAGTTTATATTAGTCTAAAGATATTAAAAGAGAAAGAAAAGAATTTAAATCGATTTGAGTTTTGTATTAATAAATAAAACATTTTATTCAGTAGATCGATATTTAGAAATTCTCATGTTATTTTACTGTACTGTCTGTAATGTATGTAAGTGGTACTAAATAATTTTTGCATTTGATTAGTTTGGCATTATTTTAATTTAATATTTCTGTGGATGCTAACATGAGATATTACATATACCATATAAAATTGCAGTTAGATGTCAATAGTTCAGATGGTATCTT
>OY856187.1:106324484-106348351 GCA_963693315.1 Diogma glabrata
AAACCAAAAATTAGTCGACATTTCTAGCGAAGCATAAGAAAACAAAAAATTTACATAAACATATATTTAATAGATTCAGGTTTAGTCGATTAGTTTCTGTAGTGATCACTGTTGTTGTTATACTATAGCCATACTCGTATTGAATAACAACCTTGTATCGGCGAGAAGAAGATGACTAGACTTCACTTGACCTTCACCTCAAACCTGAATCTATTAAATATATGTTTATGTAAATTTTTGTTTTCTAATACTTCGCTCGAAATGTAGACAAATTTTTATAAGCGTTGAAATTTTTTGGTATTCTATCTAGTCGGCTAGCCCTGATGAGAATGATAAACTTTTTTAAAGTTTAAAATTCTTATTGGTCCGAAACTAAATCGGGCGAAAATTGTATGGATTTCAAAAAAATTCATAATTTGCACGATGGTTTTTTAGATTTAGTAGTAGAAGTAGTAGTAGATCATGTGACGCACTGTCTTCTTCACTTGAAGACTTAATTCAATCGATATAGTTTTAAATGGGCGATCAGCCCATATTTTTTTCAATTTACGAACTACATATATATAAGTTGACTAACGGTTAATTGGAAAACCGGCGTGTTGCTGGTTGTTAATGTTTTGCTTAAAATTAATAAAAACGTGTTCACCTAGATGAGATGCGAACCCGGATCCTCCTAGTTCGAAGTCCAACGTAACCATGTAACCAACAAATTTACAATGTATGAGGAAATTCCGCTACAATACCCGGGTAATAAAAGGCTAAGGGGCCAGACCTGCACCAAGCTCGCACCGTAACAGCTTTCGGGCTTTTGGCCATACTTAATATTTTCAAACGGCCCAAGTTTGTGCCAAGTTTGGACTGATGTCCTTGAGTCATGTCTGGCAAATAAGACGGGCTAGATCTACCAAACCAAGTTTTTTTCCAGACCTTAAAGGAGGTCCATGTGTGGAAAGAAGTTGTTGAAAGAGTAACATTTATAAAATTAGAGAAAAGCTTAAAATGACTTGCACATGTTTACACTACATTAGACTAGTAAATAATGCGTAACATAATAAACTGAATCTTGGTTCAGTCTAGGCATTTACAACTGCCCAGACTGTAACCAAAGTTAGCTAGCCAAGGATTATCCTGCATTATACATTAAAATGCAATATTTAAAAATATACTTTTTAATATGCTTATTTTTTTTTATTTTATTAATAATAATATAAATTTCCTTATAGTAACAATTTGAATTTGATTTTTTATTTTAATGAATGTCGATTTCGACTTACGTCGTCCTCAGTTCTTAAATTATTATTACAATTTTTGCTTAAACTAATGTCTTATATACCATTTGAACTGCTATTTTTTATTATTATGTCATATATTTTGTTAGTTTTAGTGTTGATTTTATCATTTAAAATGTTGTTATGGTTTTTATGTTCATATATTTCTATTTCTTCCTATCTATCTAGATGTTGTCCTTTTCTTTTTTTATGTAATATTGTTAAATTTGTGTTGATATTGGTATATTTGTATTTTTCTATTTTCAAATGTTGGGCATATCTGGATTTTGGATCACTTTATTAATTTCACTGGTGTGCTCAATAAATCTTTTGACCTATATAAAATTCCCTGCAGTCATCACAGGTAATTTTATAAACACCTGTGTCTAAGGCTTGGGTTTTTTTGGGAGAGAGAGAGAGAGAGAGAGAGAGAGAGGGAGAGAGAGAGAGAGAGAGAGAGAGAGAGAGAGAGAGAGAGAGAGAGAGAGAGAGAGAGAGAGAGAAGAGAGAGAGAGAGAGAGAGAGAGAGAGAGATGTTATATCGGGGTGATGTTATATCACAAATAATTTACTGAATTAATTGTTGAGCAAAAGATTGTTGTAAATTTATTTTTTCTTTAGTTGTAATAAATATCTCTCAAATTAAGAAAACATGGGATTCTTTTTCACACAGTGATTTTTTGATAAGCCAAGGATACAAAATTTAAACGAAACCGTTTGTAGTTTTTCATAGCAATTTTGATTAGTCATATATCTTTATCATTATAATGTTTATCATTATAAGAACTGAATCTAAAAAATCCAAAAAAATGTCAACGCTTATAAACCAAAAATTAGTCGACATTTCTAGCGAAGCATAAGAAAACAAAAAATTTACATAAACATATATTTAATAGATTCAGGTTTAGTCGATTAGTTTCTGTAGTGATCACTGTTGTTGTTATACTATAGCCATACTCGTATTGAATAACAACCTTGTATCGGCGAGAAGAAGATGACTAGACTTCACTTGACCTTCACCTCAAACCTGAATCTATTAAATATATGTTTATGTAAATTTTTTGTTTTCTAATACTTCGCTCGAAATGTAGACAAATTTTTATAAGCGTTGAAATTTTTTGGTATTCTATCTAGTCGGCTAGCCCTGATGAGAATGATAAACTTTTTAAAGTTTAAAAATTCTTATTGGTCCGAAACTAAATCGGGCGAAAATTGTATGGATTTCAAAAAAATTCATAATTTGCACGATGGTTTTTTAGATTTAGTAGTAGAAGTAAGTAGTAGATCATGTGACGCACTGTCTTCTTCACTTGAAGACTTAATTCAATCGATATAGTTTTAAATGGGCGATCAGCCCATATTTTTTTCAATTTACGAACTACATATATATAAGTTGACTAACGGTTAATTGAAAACCGGCGTGTTGCTGGTTGTTAATGTTTTGCTTAAAATTAATAAAAACGTGTTCACCTAGATGAGATGCGAACCCGGATCCTCCTAGTTCGAAGTCCAACGTAACCATGTAACCAACAAATTTACAATGTATGAGGAAATTCCGCTACAATACCCGGGGTAATAAAAGGCTAAGGGGCCAGACCTGCACCAAGCTCGCACGTAACAGCTTTCGGGCTTTTGGCCATACTTAATATTTTCAAACGGCCCAAGTTTGTGCCAAGTTTGGATCTGATGTCCTTGAGTCATGTCTGGCAAATAAGACGGGCTAGATCTACCAAACCAAGTTTTTTTCCAGACCTTAAAGGAGGTCCATGTGTGGAAAGAAGTTGTTGAAGAAGTAACATTTATAAAATTAGAGAAAAGCTTAAAATGACTTGCACATGTTTACACTACATTAGACTAGTAAATAATGGCGTAACATAATAAACTGAATCTTGGTTCAGTCTAGGCATTTACAACTGGCCCAGACCTGTAACCAAAGTTAGCTAGCCAAGGATTATCCTGCATTATACATTAAAAATGCAATATTTAAAAATATACTTTTTAATATGCTTATTTTTTTTTATTTTATTAATAATAATATAAATTTCCTTATAGTAACAATTTGAATTTGATTTTTTATTTTAATGAATGTCGATTTCGACTTACGTCGTCCTCAGTTCTTAAATTATTATTACAATTTTTGCTTAAACTAATGTCTTATATACCATTTGAACTGCTATTTTTTATATTATGTCATATATTTTGTTAGTTTTAGTGTTGATTTTATCATTTAAAATGTTGTTATTGGTTTTTTATGTTCATATATTTCTATTTCTTCCTATCTATCTAGATGTTGTCCTTTTCTTTTTTTATGTAATATTGTTAAATTTGTGTTGATATTGGTATATTTGTATTTTTCTATTTTCAAATGTTGGGCATATCTGGATTTTGGATCACTTTTATTAATTTCACTGGTGTGCTCAATAAATCTTTTGACCTATATAAAATTCCCTGCAGTCATCACAGGTAATTTTATAAACACCTGTGTCTAAGGCTTGGGTTTTTTTGGGAGAGAGAGAGAGAGAGAGAGAGGGAGAGAGAGAGAGAGAGAGAGAGAGAGAGAGAGAGAGAGAGAGAGAGAGAGAAGAGAGAGAGAGAGAGAGAGAGAGAGAGAGAGAGAGAGAGAGAGAGAGAGAGAGAGAGAGAGAGAGAGAGAGAGAGAGAGAGAGAGAGAGAGAGAGAGAGAGAGAGAAAATCATGTTTGAAACAAAATTCATTTGAAGCGAAATCAAATGATTTGTTTATTCATAGAGCAGAACAAGCTCAGGTTCAAAACAAGTGAGTACCAATATAGTTTGAATCAACTACATCAAGTTATATGGAAATTTGTGTTTTATGTGGGATGTTATGTTATTTGCTTTCCACTCTTTAAACTACAATGACTACTTTCTTTTTTTCACAATAGCTTTAGCTATAATAGGTTACTGAAACCCTTATTGAACTGAGAAATATTGTGAACTAAAATATTGTGAACTTCCTCTCACCGATACAAGTTTGTTATTCAATACTAGAATGTCTAGAGTATAACAAAACAGTGATCACCAGAGAAATTAATTGACTAAACCTGAATTTATTAAATGTATGATTATGTAAATTTTTTGTTTTTACACTTCGCTAGAGTTGTAACCTAATTTTTGGTTTATATACATTAGCGTTGACATTTTTTGGTAGAGTTTATCTAGTCGGCTAGCCCTGATGAGAATGATAAACTTTTTTAAAGTTTGAAATTTTCTCATTGGTTCGAAACTAGATCGCTCTAAAATTGTATGGATTGCAAAAAGTTTCATAATTTGCACCATAATTTTTTAGATTCAGTTCTTATATTATTCTTGATGGGAGATTTTCCATCGGGGTGATGTTATATCACAAATAATTTACTGAATTAATTGTTGAGCAAAAGATTGTTGTAAAATTTATTTTTTCTTTTAGTTGTAATAAATATCTCTCAAATTAAGAAAACATGGGATTCTTTTTCACACAGTGATTTTTTTGATAAGCCAAGGATACAAAATTTAAACGAAACCGTTTGTAGTTTTTCATAGCAATTTTGATTAGTCATATATCTTTATCATTATAAAGTTTATCATTATAAGAACTGAATCTAAAAAATCCAAAAAATGTCAACGCTTATAAACCAAAAATTAGTCGACATTTCTAGCGAAGCATAAGAAAACAAAAAATTTACATAAACATATATTAATAGATTCAGGTTTAGTCGATTAGTTTCTGTAGTGATCACTGTTGTTGTTATACTATAGCCATACTCGTATTGAATAACAACCTTGTATCGGCGAGAAGAAGATGACTAGACTTCACTTGACCTTCACCTCAAACCTGAATCTATTAAATATATGTTTATGTAAATTTTTTGTTTTCTAATACTTCGCTCGAAATGTAGACAAATTTTTATAAGCGTTGAAATTTTTTGTATTCTATCTAGTCGGCTAGCCCTGATGAGAATGATAAACTTTTTTAAAGTTTAAAATTCTTATTGGTCCGAAACTAAATCGGGCGAAAATTGTATGGATTTCAAAAAAATTCATAATTTGCACGATGGTTTTTTAGATTTAGTAGTAGAAGTAGTAGTAGATCATGTGACGCACTGTCTTCTTCACTTGAAGACTTAATTCAATCGATATAGTTTTAAATGGGCGATCAGCCCATATTTTTTTCAATTTACGAACTACATATATATAAGTTGACTAACGGTTAATTGGAAAACCGGCGTGTTGCTGGTTGTTAATGTTTTGCTTAAAATTAATAAAAACGTGTTCACCTAGATGAGATGCGAACCCGGATCCTCCTAGTTCGAAGTCCAACGTGCTACCCCTAATCCACACAAAATAAAATATTATAATCCTCCAAAACCTCAATCTACCGTTTCCAAAAAAAACTTTTGTTTACTAGGCTCTCAAACACAGAGCAACTAATTTCGGAACTTCAAAAACTAAGGCCACGCAAATTAAAAAACCAACAAATTTCAGAGAGGTTGATATAGTTTGCGCTGTATATTCACTAAGTTTGATATGATTGTGAATTATTTTCATTTTAGTCGGCTTCGTTCGACGTTTAGAGGGTAAGACACTGATAACTACATATTTTGATATGTTAAAATATAAGAACTCAAAAATATTGCGGTGTTGCTTTCTTAAAGCTTGATTTCAATGAACCTGGGTTCCAATTCCAGTCCCAGTTTTTTAATCGAAACTTTAACAACGCACCGATTTTCCAATCAACCGTTAGTTAGCCCATATGATTGTTAAATTGAAATATCACATGGGCTTATTCACCCATATAAAATATAATAATTTGAATTAAGTCTTAAAGTGAAACTCGACCAAAACATTGATATAATTGAATGGTTAATGTTTTAATGTACTGTGAACGAACAGATCTATTGTGCCACCACTCCCTGCGATTGCCCATTTAGAGCATTGCTTCCAGTCCTGCATCCTTTAGAAAGTTCAGCATATGGAGAAGGTTCAATGTATGCAGGTCATTTTCATAAATACAGTAGGCTCCTCTGATAGCTTTAAACTCCTCAATCTTTGAGAAGTTATGATTAAGTATTTTCCTGAAAATAGATAGGATCTAAATTGGATCGTATATTCAATCCCAATATTCTTAATATGTTTTATTAACCTACAATCCAAACCTACAATATTAAACTTTGAACACATGTCACATTGCTGCGCTCTTGTTGTTCGGCCAAACAGCATAATTAATTCCTTACACTTTCTTAAACCTGTGGCTTTATTTAGGTGTTATACAGTTCCCTTATAATTTCATTCCTCACCCTTTCGTGGATGGATTTTGTACTTGATAGACAGACGATAGGTATGTTGCTGACAGTCCTACCAGATGGCAATTATTTTATTTTGATTATTTCTTTTTAAGTTTTTTTTTTTGCGTATCTTTCGACTGTGTAAGCTTCAACCTGGCAGATGCTGGGGTTCTCATTGGTTCGAAGTAAATATTAAATTTAAGTTGTAAAGTTGTTTAGTTGTTGCTCCAACATGTACCTCGGTTTTTGAACCAAACTCAAATGACCTGTAATAAATCTGATGTTCTAATTCGTTCAACATCAATTTGTGTATACTTTAGTTCTTTTTCAAGTTGGACTGTTCAAACATTTCATTTTTGGGTCAATTAAGCTAGACATTCTCTCTTGAAAGTCTCTCGATATTGTAACTCGATGATTTTCCTTTTCTTTTTTCCCTTTTCCATCTCTTCCATGCTTCATCTTAGGATGGTTCCTATGACTATACTCTGGAGCTTCAACTGAAGCGGAATTAATCTTAACACCATTTTAACTGAAGGGTAACGAATCAACTTAACGGCTGGTATCGCGAACATAGTATACATTCACTTAGAATATCTAGGCTATACTCTCTTGTTTTTTCGCAAGTATTTTGTGTACCACAAAAGTTCTTATAGCTGACCACCGCCTCCATGTAGTTTCATTAAATATATTTGCTTCTGTGCACATACAATAACTGAGCTTTCATAATACTATAACTGTAATTTAGATTTCTGACTCGATGACCATTTTCTCTTCGTAATCGAAATCATCATTGTTTTACTTAGATTAGGTACATACATAAGGTGTTTGTTGCATTGGATGCCTAAAATGGATTTATATCTACTAACAAAGTTTCACATGATGTAGTTCTGGCTTGTGATATATAGGAGATATAGTTCTGGCCTGTGGACATCCTCTGGTAGTACCTACCTAGGCTGATTTAACAATCGATCTCTATTTCAACTGGGTTACAGAGCCGGGACGAGGGGTAGGCAAACTAGGCACTCGCCTAGGGCGTTTTATTTGAAGGACGCAGAAATTGAGAACACATTTTTGTATTTAATATATTTTATACTACGGAGATTCGTTTTTTTTTTGTTTTAAATTAAAATATCTAATTGGAGTGGAAAATCCCAAAGAAAATAGGAATCCTAAATATTGTAAGATTATTTAAAGGTTCTCTAAAGATTTCTAAGGTTCTCTTCATATTTACAAGATTCTCATGATTCCCTAGATTATCTGAGGCAACTCTGTATGTCCAAATATACTCAAGATTATTTGAAATTCTCAAGAAATTCGGTAAGATTCTCAAGATTTTGCGACGATTGTTAAGAATTTTTTTAAACTTCACTGGATTTCTTGAATATTCTCAAATATTTGTCCCATGCAAGATGCCAAAGAATAATTTATCGCTCAATCTAATGACATTTTTGTTTTTGTTGGCTAATATAAACTTCAGAAATTTTGATTATGATAAAAAATCTGTGACCTATGTTTAACCTGAGTCCCGAACGACCTGATGCATGTAAAAAATTTCATTAAATAAAGAAATAGAGTTTTTGACGATTATAAATTACGGATTATAATATTCATATCATCCTCATAAGAATATTGGTTGGGTGAAACAGTATAATCTTTAACAAAAGATTGAAAACAACAAGATTTTGAATATGAAAGCAATATATTTTTATTCCAATTTAAAATATATATTTGCATTTAAAAAATCCCAGCGGCAGGTATATCCGCTAGAAATAGGTAGATTTCGGGGTCAGACGGTTTTGTGTCCAAATAAAATTAGATAAGTCAGATTAGTTTAAATAAAAAATATAATTAGAAACAGAATAATTCAAAAAAATTATCGAACCAAATTAAATACATTATCCGAACTAACTCCATCAATACAATTCGGAACAGTTTTATTTAAGTTGGTTTAAACTACTTTTAATAACATATTAAATCCACCAAAGATCAAATGAACTACGTCACAACTACAATTATACCATCACACATAATTTATAACATTATCAAACAATTTTATTTCAAAATCATCTTTTGTTGTTGTGTTTTTTTGTTCTTATTTAATCTTTTTTCAAACGGTTACTTAGTAAAAAAAAACAAAACAAAAGAGATTTTGATAACTTTTCTATGGTATTAAATGGGTTGATATTTTTCTTGTAAGGGTTGCATTATAATGCTTATAAAAATGGAACATTTTGGGTTAGAAAGCTGAAATTTTTTGAGGCTATAGTTGAAAAGTATGTTTAAAAGCTAAGATAAATTTAAATAACATAAACTGAAACATGATGAAAGCATTGCCTTTTGCGTTTGTTTTCATTTGAACAGCCGTAGGGTCTCAACCGTTAGACTTAAACTATTATTTTTGAAAATTTTGGAAAGATTTATATTTTAAGTACGTGAAAAAAAGTTTTCAAATATGAGCTTGGCCATTTCAGCTAGATCAAGGGCAGCAAAGTTTAGTAAATGTTTAAAACAGCTGATTTTTGAGGAACCTGAAACGCCAAAGTGATCATCTGGATAAAAATGATAGAAATATGTTTAAATATTCAATATTTATAAATTTTATTAAAATATTATGATTCAAACGGAAGTTATAGCGCCCTAGATTATTCAACATTTTAGGCTCTAGCCGCTTAACTGGTACCCGGATATGGCCAGTTCACGAACTTGTCCAAGACATTATTTGTTGGAACACACACAAAAAATTATTTTGGTGTAGGTCGAAAAATGCGACCGTGAGAGTGCCGCCAAATTCCGTTATATCTCATATCGTTATATATATATATATATATATATATATATATATATATATATATATATATATATATATATATATATATATATATATATATATATATATATATATATATATATATATATAATTTTTTTTTCATTTTGATTTTCCGTCTCCGCTTATCATATATAGTCGCTTGGCACCAAAATTTTTCCGAAATTCCGAGATGAAGCACATACCAATAGGTAGATTTTTATATGAAATCTACCTAAAACTCAAAACCGTCGGTTTCATAGGTACATATTTCAAACGGTTGATTAATAAAATCTAGTAGTCCGTATAAAATTGAATTAGGAGTTTCCTATGTACCAAGCCAAATTTATAAAAGACGCGCTCAATTCCTACTGACGTTGAGATTGATTTCGAAATACAAATTACTTTATTTCACTTTTTAGTCCAAATAAATTGGAATCTAAACAAGAGGCAGTGGTCACTCGCTTAGCGTCAGATAATTTTTCACAAAAATCATTCATAGAAAAGATTGCACAGAACAGTGTTAATTTGGTACATAATTTATAAAATGTGGAAAATTTTAGTGGCAAATTTCTTCGACGAAAGTGATGCCGATTCATTTTCTTTATTTTCTAAAACAATGAAATTTTCATTAAAAAGTGCATTTGGATATAGTTACACAGCAACGTAATGTAACGATTTCATATATATACTCGTAACGTAAAAATGAAATAACGAACTTAAGTAGCGTTGTTAATAATAATTACTTTCGTATTGTTTTAAAAATTCATCTGGTGACAATAACGTAAAACGTAACGATAGCGTAAATATTTTATTTCGTTTTTTGAACGATTTTGCAAATATCAATTTTATAAAATCCGACATTTCTGCTCTTTTTAAATGTATGTGCACGCTTTAACTAAAGATTTTGGTAGTTCTAAAATTTTTTTGATATTTGTGGCAAAATATTAAGCATTTTGTAAATTTTTGATTTGATCTCACTCTGATGAGGCTACGAGTTCGAATCCCAACAAAAAACACGTAAAAAAGAAAAACAGAGTTTTCTTACGAGATATTTCCAACCATACCTTTGAATTGAAAAATTCAAATTACTTCCCTTGAGTTTAATTGCTCACAAAAATCCCAAATAATTAAAATTCCCCAAAATGCTGTCTAATATGCAAGCCAATATATGAAATAATTGACCAAGTGTCGCTTATTGATTTCACATTGATTGGAAGCAATCAATAATGACTATACACGTGACTTAAAATGTGGCCTATTATATAGAAATATTACACCTCATATGAATTCACACAATAGTGATGTCTAGAGATTTAATCCCAAAAATAATGTTAAAATATTTCCGGAAAATAGGAGTCTAATGACAATTGAGAATTCAACTTAAGTAAATAGAGTGATGATGAAGTCTCAACTTCAAAATATCATCGCATTGGTAGCGAAATGAATAGATTTGAGCTCTTTCTGACACTGATGAGGTTACGAAATCGAATCCTAACCGAAATACTTAAAAAAGAAAAAATATTTGTCTGTTCCACAACGAAATAACATACCGCAAAAATAAATTTAATGCATAAAAACGAAACGCATATAACGCTACGATTTTTTTTTTCTTTTTGTAAAACTGATCACAAGTCCAAATAAATCCAAATCATGTTGTAACTGTTTCCAAATTCGTACTCATTCACAGGGCTGCCAAAATGACTTAAAAAATCCAAATCATGTCGTTACTGTTTCCAAATTACTTATTGGCTAAGACTGCATTCATTTGCTTCCCAAGGATTTGCGACTGGTTTTAAAATTTTTAAGCCCTTTTTATTAAGTACATGTTAAGTATCTGGTAAAAATTTTAATATTTAAAATCGAATCCATCATGTTCTTCCTCAATCATATTCTTTTTCCTGTTATACACGTCAATCGGTTTGTATGCAAACAGTCAAACTATTGAGGTCACTCTCTGTAATAGTGACAGAATTCAGAGGGATTCCTTTGTCCATATATTGTACAAACGGAATGCTTTGCCGGACTTCGGGGGCATCCAATCCCCAAAAGTTTAAAGAAAGCGTTCGTCAACATCTTAGAATGCATGTAGTTGTGGAACCTACGTCTTAAAAAGCATCTATGTATTGTTGTGACACATATTGTAAATTCTTAAACACAACATTTTTTATTGAAAAACTATTGTAATGGAAAACATTACGTCAAGTCAATCAATAATGAGATGAAATATGTAACCTAATTTTACAAATCTCGCACCGAATCTATAATTTTCTTTTCAGAACTAGGATGTTCCTTTTGATTCACAGTAATGAAACATATTTGTCACTTTTTATTTAGAAATTAAACGAATTACGTTTGTCGGCAATCGAATACCAGATCCGCCAGCACTTCTGAACAAATTTTTTGACATGTGATTCCTTTTAAAAACTTTCAAAGTTTTAATGGCGTATTAGGCGTAAATGTATTAAAAACGATAAAATACCACATTATGCAACAGTTCAATTAAAAAAATATGGAGGGGCTGAAATCTCACAGCTCTGAGATATCAAGACTTCGGTCTGGGTTAAGAATTTTGATATAGCTTTCGGCAAAAAGCTTTTATGAGGACATGGTTTTTAGTTTTGGGCAGCGATGTATATCAAACATAACTCTTTGTTAAAGTACTAGTATTTTTTATCTCTGTTTAAAAATTTATTACAAAATTAACACGAAACATCAATACGTTGCCGGAAAATTATGATCAAAACACATTTTTGTATTTAATATATTTTATACTACGGAGATTCGTTTTTTTTTTGTTTTAAATTAAAATATCTAATTGGAGTGGAAAATCCCAAAGAAAATAGGAATCCTAAATATTGTAAGATTAATTAAAGGTTCTCTAAAGATTTCTAAGGTTCTCTTCATATTTACAAGATTCTCATGATTCCCTAGATTATCTGAGGCAACTCTGTATGTCCAAATATACTCAAGATTATTTGAAATTCTCAAGAAATTCGGTAAGATTCTCAAGATTTTGCGACGATTGTTAAGAATCTTTTTTAAACTTCACTGGATTTCTTGAATATTCTCAAATATTTGTTCCATGCAAGATGCCAAAGAATAATTTATCGCTCAATCTAATGACATTTTTGTTTTTGTTGGCTAATATAAACTTCAGAAATTTTGATTATGATAAAAAATCTGTGACCTATGTTTAACCTGAGTCCCGAACGACCTGATGCATGTAAAAAATTTCATTAAATAAAGAAATAGAGTTTTTGACGATTATAAATTACGGATTATAATATTCATATCATCCTCATAAGAATATTGGTTGGGTGAAACAGTATAATCTTTAACAAAAGATTGAAAACAACAAGATTTTGAATATGAAAGCAATATATTTTTATTCCAATTTAAAATATATATTTGCATTTAAAAAACTCAAAACCGTCGGTTTCATAGGTACATATTTCAAACGGTTGATTAATAAAATCTAGTAGTCCGTATAAAATTGAATTAGGAGTTTCCTATGTACCAAGCCAAATTTATAAAAGACGCGCTCAATTCCTACTGACGTTGAGATTGATTTCGAAATACAAATTACTTTATTTCACTTTTTAGTCCAAATAAATTGAAATCTAAACAAGAGGCAGTGGTCACTCGTAGTGATGTAAAAGTGTTTAATACAATTGTATAATACGCGGTATAATACGTAAAATACCGTATTGTCCAAAACGTTGTAAAATACAAGGTATTTTACTATACAAAATATTTTTTATTTTGATGGCGCGCGGCGTAGCAAACAGCCCTTTTACTAAAATTGCGCGTGGATTATTAAAAAAATGTATAGCTGTGAATATATGTCTACTATTACATCTATAAGGTATAAACGACGCCGAGGAAATAAATTATTTGAACGCCTTGCTAGTGTGCGTTTCTAAATAATTTTAAAATTTCTGTTGTACCAAGATAAGATTGTTCTAATAATAAAATATCCACATAGCACAAATATCAACAATCGATTATAGTTGCTGAGAAGCAACCTTTCAGTAGCCCCGCTAACAGTTCATTGGAAATGGTAATGATCCAATCTGAATAAAAAATTTAAATACAGTAGCCGGTAGCGAATGAAGGTGAAATAAATTGAAACTAAGCATCAGGATAGTGTTCCATATAAATTAGAGCCAGATAATTTAATAGGTCTTATTAGCATTCGTATAATATATAGATAAAAATAAGGATAAGATATCCAAATTCAGATATTTAGAAAAGAAATGAATTAGTAATTCTAAATGATGATAATTATGTAATTCTAAATGATGATGGAAGTCATTTTTTTGTTATTCCATTCATGTTATCATTCATGTTATCTCGGCTATTACACTTTTGTACGGTATTTTATTTTGTATAAAACAATGTATAATACGCTGTATTATACAAAAAAAATAAAATACGGTATTTTAACATCTCTAGTCACTCGCTTAGCGTCAGATAATTTTTCACAAAAATCATTCATAGAAAAGATTGCACAGAACAGTGTTAATTTGGTACATAATTTATAAAATGTGGAAAATTTTAGTGGCAAATTTCTTCGACGAAAGTGATGCCGATTCATTTTCTTTATTTTCTAAAACAATGAAATTTTCATTAAAAAGTGCATTTGGATATAGTTACACAGCAACGTAATGTAACGATTTCATATATATACTCGTAACGTAAAAATGAAATAACGAACTTAAGTAGCGTTGTTAATAATAATTACTTTCGTATTGTTTTAAAAATTCATCTGGTGACAATAACGTAAAACGTAACGATAGCGTAAATATTTTATTTCGTTTTTTGAACGATTTTGCAAATATCAATTATATAAAATCCGACATTTCTGCTCTTTTTAAATGTATGTGCACGCTTTAACTAAAGATTTTGGTAGTTCTAAAATTTTTTTGATATTTGTGGCAAAATATTAAGCATTTTGTAAATTTTTGATTTGATCTCACTCTGATGAGGCTACGAGTTCGAATCCCAACAAAAAACACGTAAAAAAGAAAAACAGAGTTTTCTTACGAGATATTTCCAACCATACCTTTGAATTGAAAAATTCAAATTACTTCCCTTGAGTTTAATTGCTCACAAAAATCCCAAATAATTAAAATTCCCCAAAATGCTGTCTAATATGCAAGCCAATATATGAAATAATTGACCAAGTGTCGCTTATTGATTTCACATTGATTGGAAGCAATCAATAATGACTATACACGTGACTTAAAATGTGGCCTATTATATAGAAATATTACACCTCATATGAATTCACACAATAGTGATGTCTAGAGATTTAATCCCAAAAATAATGTTAAAATATTTCCGGAAAATAGGAGTCTAATGACAATTGAGACTTAAGTAAATAGAGTGATGATGAAGTCTCAACTTCAAAATATCATCGCATTGGTAGCGAAATGAATAGATTTGAGCTCTTTCTGACACTGATGAGGTTACGAAATCGAATCCTAACCGAAATACTTAAAAAAGAAAAAATATTTGTCTGTTCCACAACGAAATAACATACCGCAAAAATAAATTTAATGCATAAAAACGAAACGCATATAACGCTACGATTTTTTTTTCTTTTTGTAAAACTGATCACAAGTCCAAATAAATCCAAATCATGTTGTAACTGTTTCCAAATTCGTACTCATTCACAGGGCTGCCAAAATGACTTAAAAAATCCAAATCATGTCGTTACTGTTTCCAAATTACTTATTGGCTAAGACTGCATTCATTTGCTTCCCAAGGATTTGCGACTGGTTTTAAAATTTTTAAGCCCTTTTTATTAAGTACATGTTAAGTATCTGGTAAAAATTTTAATATTTAAAATCGAATCCATCATGTTCTTCCTCAATCATATTCTTTTTCCTGTTATACACGTCAATCGGTTTGTATGCAAACAGTCAAACTATTGAGGTCACTCTCTGTAATAGTGACAGAATTCAGAGGGATTCCTTTGTCCATATATTGTACAAACGGAATGCTTTGCCGGACTTCGGGGGCATCCAATCCCCAAAAGTTTAAAGAAAGCGTTCGTCAACATCTTAGAATGCATGTAGTTGTGGAACCTACGTCTTAAAAAGCATCTATGTATTGTTGTGACACATATTGTAAATTCTTAAACACAACATTTTTTATTGAAAAACTATTGTAATGGAAAACATTACGTCAAGTCAATCAATAATGAGATGAAATATGTAACCTAATTTTACAAATCTCGCACCGAATCTATAATTTTCTTTTCAGAACTAGGATGTTCCTTTTGATTCACAGTAATGAAACATATTTGTCACTTTTTATTTAGAAATTAAACGAATTACGTTTGTCGGCAATCGAATACCAGATCCGCCAGCACTTCTGAACAAATTTTTTGACATGTGATTCCTTTTAAAAACCTTCAAAGTTTTAATGGCGTATTAGGCGTAAATGTATTAAAAACGATAAAATACCACATTATGCAACAGTTCAATTAAAAAAATATGGAGGGGCTGAAATCTCACAGCTCTGAGATATCAAGACTTCGGTCTGGGTTAAGGATTTTGATATAGCTTTCGGCAAAAAGCTTTTATGAGGACATGGTTTTTAGTTTTGGGCAGCGATGTATATCAAACATAACTCTTTGTTAAAGTACTAGTATTTTTTATCTCTGTTTAAAAATTTATTACAAAATTAACACGAAACATCAATACGTTGCCGGAAAATTATGATCAAAATTCCAAAAATATTGTTAAATTAAATAAAATCAAACTTTTTCAAAATTTCAAAAATTAGAATAAAATCAAATATTTAAATTTTTTCTAAATTCCAATAATATTTCATAAATTCTTAAAAATTCAAACTTTTTCCAAAATTCTAAAAATATTGCAAAAATTATTACAAAATCAAAAATTTAAATTTTTTTCAAAATTCCAAAAATTATAATAAAATCAAAAATTAAAAATTTTTCAAAATTCTAAAAATATTCCAAAAATTCTTACAAAATCAAAAATTAAAACTTTTGCCGAAATTCTAAAAATATTGCAAAAATTATTACAAAATCAAAACTACAAACTTTTTCAAAATTCCAAAAATATTTCAAAAACTATAACAAATTCAAAAATTCCCATGTCCAATTTCATTTTAAATTACATTTACGTCATAAAAACAGGTACATTTTTTTCAAAAAATTGGCTAAAAAAATAAATGAAATCATTTTTTGACACACTTGACATTATTTTTTTGACAAACTTATAATGCCATAATTCTCTATAATAATAATAAAATATCATGTCATACAAACTATTAATTTTATTTTTTTCTAAAAAAATTGGGTAAAAAATAAATAAAAACCTTTCTTTTGACACACTTGACAACATTTTTTGACAAACTTATAATGCCATATTTCTCAATAATAATAATAAAATTTCATTTCAAAGAAACAATTTTATTTTTTTCCAAAAAATTGGGTAAAAAGCTAATTAAAAATCTTTTGACACACTTGACAACATTTTTTTGACAAACTTATAATGCCATAATTCTCAATAATAATAATAAAACTTCATTTCAAACAAACAATTAATTTTATTTTTTTTCCAAAAAATTAGGTAAAAAAATAAACAAAAATCTTTCTTTTGACACACTTGACAACATTTTTTTGACATACTTATAATGCAATAATCTAGATTTTGGTCTCACATACCAATCCCGACCATCAAGATTTCTCCAAATTCAATGTTCCTACTCGTAATCACTTAAAATGAACGTTATTTAAGCAAAAAATATGCAAATTTCCTTGTTTTGACACACTTGACGATTTTTTTGACACACTTCCGGTACAGTTATCGAACACATCATCCTTTCGGCTCTTCCTATTAAGTAAACCTATTTTTAGAAAAAAAAATTTTTCAAATCCGTCCAGCGGTTTTCTAGATTTCGTCGGTTGTGACGGCCGGCCGGCCGGCCGGCAGACAGACATACATTTTTTTTTTGCTTTTTTAGAATCAGTAGGTCCTAAAACGTCGAGAAATGTCAAAAAAAGTGGGGGTAAGAATTTCACTTTGAGCTCATGAATGTAATACTTAGGTCTTTCAGACCGAAGTAACAAATAAGTAACATTGCTATATTTAAAAAAAACAATTTTTGTTTAACACATTGTTTTTTTTGGAATAAAAACCAATTTATTTTGAACATTGTTTTAAACAGCTTGTTTAAAACAAACCAACTTTGTAGAGGGGAGGGTAGGGGCGTCAAATCTTATTCTTGCCTAGGGCGTAATTAAGCCTCGTCCCGGCTCTGCTGGGTTATAATGATGAATTCGCGTTTCATAATCATATTTTTTAGAGAAATTTTCCTATACATTTTTCCAGACGTAACCGATTTTCTCTGATAGAAGAAGCTTGATAATATGACAAAACTCCTCCATGAAACATAATAACTGCAAAATAAAGAAATCTAATAAGACAGTATATAGGGGTGTGCTTTCACCAATATGGTTAATATTTTAACCAAATTAAAAATTTCCTTGTTTTTCATGAATTGAAATCTTTTAAAAATCTTTTCAATTTTACCCAAATTTTTGTTCATCATAAATTGAAAGTGTATATTATTTCTTTATTCATCGATATTTCAACATTTTTTTTATTCATCGCAAAAAAGTAAATTATTGTTTCATGAGTTGATAAAAAAAATATTGAGGTGAGAAAATTGTGAAAATAAGGTAAACTAGAATCCTACTTTGGTTATTCTGACCAAAATTTTAATAAATTTAATTTACTTATATTTATAAATAAACTGAAGGTTATGCAACAAATAAAAATAACCAGTCATTCATTAACGCAAAGTAAAAATTTAATTAAATATAAAACATATTGTAAGAAAATAAAATTATCTTTATATAAATATTTTTTCTTTTATTTATAATATTAATGTTGGTGGTTTTAAGACAGTATATTATCACCCACTGATTTCAACATTAAATTTAATGTCTATATAATGACAGGTAATTTGCATTATAGAAAAATGTATCTATAAAAAAACGAATCAATAATAACATAATATGGAGAAATAGATATTATGTATTTGTCTTAATGTGAATAATATATTAAGTAGGATTCCCAATTCGGTAACTTTCCCATTTTAACATAATAAAAAAATGTATAACTATAACAAGAATCACCAACGCACATTTTTTATTTATTTCTTGTACTTTTGTGATACAAATTAATAATAAAAATAAACTTTTCATTTTACATCTTAAAGTTAAATTCGGTCATGATCATTGAAGATTAAAGTAAAAAAAAAACATAACTAAGCGTTAAATTTCATGAATTTCTTTGATAAAAATGTATAAAAAACAAACAATTTTGGTCATATTGTGATTATCTATTTTTCTTTAGAAAATTTTGAGGTTAAATGTTTCATACGTCATCAACTAAGATTATTCTAAAATAGGTTATATGTGTATATAATTTTATTCTTGTGAATTTAAATGAGTTAATGTATGTCATCTTGGTTTGGTGAAGTACTTAAATTCAATATTTTGATTGATTCATCATTTGCCTTATTTGTTTTTTGTTTGCTTTAATAATAATTATGGATTGATAGTGTTATAAGGCTCTTGCAATTTGCAACCCCGGGTTTCGCGTACCCTGGGGCCCAGGAAGTTAAATTAGTTTTCAATTACGCTAACCCCTAATATTTTAGATTTATTACGCGTTGAAATTTTATTACACATTTTATTATTTGTACGTCATATTTTCGCTCTAGAGACGAACTCTATTAATAGCTATTTGCATTACTAGGGAGGAAAGTGCCACTTTTTCTCCAGTAGGATGTAGGTTTCTGCCCGACGCGAAGCGAAGGCATTACACATCCAAGGGAAAAAAAGTCACTTTACTCCCGTGTAATGCCTATGATTTTTCCTTCTACCCTAACATATTTAAAATGAGAGGAAGGAAAAGTACTTTTCCTCACTAGGGAGGGAAATATTTTCATTCTACCATAACATATTTAAAATGAGAGGGAGGAAATAATAAAAAATTAAATCATGTGTGGGTAATTCTTTTTCAATTCATTCATTTACAATTTTTTTTATGGGTTTCATATCGAAAAAGATACACGTGTTCGAGGATTTTTTTTTTGGAAAATATAGCGATCCTAAATTTCGAGAATTTCGTAATTTTTGGCTTGACGAGTTATTTTCATATATTCATAACTTCGGTTCTATTAAAGATAGAAACCTCTAGTTTATTCTATTTTAAAATTAAAAGATGGTAGTTTACACAAAAAATTAAAATTAATATAAGTTATTAGCAGTTTGCTATTTTTATAAACAAACAAAATAGACACCACAAGTAGAATACGATGGTCATACAAAAAATGGAGAAATGAGTTTTACTGTTACAAATAAGTTAATTTTTCCAGCGCCAGACGACAAAAATTTATAAAATTTATTACTGTCTCGCGCTCGTTAAATTAGTTTATTTCTAACAGTAAAACTCATTTCTCCATTAATTAAATATACGTTTCTTATTGTAAAGAACGTAGAATACGATGGTCACACTAAACACTCATTATTTTTGTTAGATAATGACTAAAAATTGATTTTAACATTTTATTTGTTTATAACAATAGGAATTTGTTAATAATTTTTATAAATAACAGTTTTTTTAAAAACTCAATCTTTAGTCTTTAAAATAAAACAGACAAAAAGTATCTATCTCTACCAGAACCGAAGTTATGAATCTTTGAAAATCTGTTCGGTATGTAATTGTAAAAGAATGACCTATATACGGAATTTTTTGTCGTCCCGCGTTCGAGAAATTTATTTATGTCTAACAATAAAAAACATTTCTCCATTACTTAAAAATACTTTTTTTATAGGAAATGAAACGTAGAATACGATGGTCATACTAAAAACTCATTTCGTCGGTGACTACAGATCGATTTGAACATTTTATTTGTTTATAACAATAGCAAATTGCTAATAACTTATATTAATTTTAATTTTTTTTGTAAACTACCATCTTTGGCTGGTAGGGGGGGTGGCTGTGGGAATTTTAAACTGGTAAAAAAACGAATTTTAAAAGTCATTAGATGACGCTTCAAAATTTATATGATGCCTGTTTACACCATAACAATTAAAAAGAAATTGGCCAGCTGATTGGCCGATGGGGGATTATAGGTCAGCTACTCGTATATATTATATCAAAAAGCAATATGGTCAGATGCCAGATGAAATTTATACAGGGGCCCTATTCTCGACCACATAAATGTCATCACAATATTGTAAATTCACACAATATTGTGAATTTCGAATTATGTAACACCAATTTGGTGAAAATTCAACACAATATTGTGAATCTGACAAGAACAATATAGTTACTATCAAAATCACAATTTTGCTTTATGTTTTGTGTGTTGCTTTTTTTATACAAATTTCATCGATTGGCGTAAAAATTAATTTATAACGCAAAATTAAGTCTTTAATAATATTAAATAATCATATTTTTATATAAATATCTTTAAAACATAATTATTTATTAAATATATTTTTATTTTATTTTGCATGTTTTAAGATTAAAAAAGTTAGGTGTCAAAAGTACGAATTTAGTACCAAAAATCTGTTATAATTTTGTAAAAATTTGTTATAATTGGTTTGTGTCTAATATACACAAATATGAGTTACAGAATACCAATTTTATACAAAGTTGTTAAGCATTTTGGTGAAATTGACAATATTGTCGATTGACAAATATGTGTTCGGGAATAGGGCTCCTGATGACTTATAATACCATTAAAAGTATAAAACCAACAATTAGCTGCAGGTATATCGGGGCTAAAACTGTCAGTTGGGGCAGTTAAAGTTTTGATCGGATCATTGAATCTAAGTGAGGGACAATATTTTCTTTCGGCAAATAGCTGTAAAATTTAACTTTACTGCCGCTAGGGAGAAGGTTAGATTTTTAATTTTTTGACATATAACCAAAGTAACTGTAAAGTAACACCATTTTATCTTTTTTTACGGCGGCAGTAAAGTAAATCATATTTTTATGACGACAGTAAAGTTACTTTCATATTTTTACGATGCCATCGAGTAAGTAACATAACATAACATAACATGAGATTATTAATTTTCAATTGAAATATGGGATTACGAATTTGAATCTTATATGTTTTCGTAAAAGCAGCAACTCGTGCCACATTTACGTCGTCAATAGTTTTAGATCCATATATTCGACACACAAACGTTTACATCGACGTTACTTCGACGTTCATTTGACGTACATTTGACAGTCTTCGACCCAGTAACCACGTATGTAACCACATTTCAATAAATTTGTTGAATTTTCGTATTTTGGTGTGAATGTAAATAAAAAATATGAAGGAGCTGTAATCTTAAGGCTCTGAGATATCAAGACTTCGGTTTGGGTTAAGGATTTTTATATAGTTTTCGGCAAAAGGCTTGTATGAGGACCTTGTTTTTAGTTTTGGGCAGCGATGTATATTAAACAAAAAACTCTTTGTAAAAGTACAAGAAAACAAAAATTAGTACAAAATCAAAAATTAAACTTATTTTCCAACTGTTCCTATTATTCAGAAGTCTGGAGTTAGACAAAAATTACTCAAGAAATATCTCCCTAATAATTACAATTTTTGATAAAAAACGAAATTTAATCTGCAACAACTTGATATGTGCCAACTGTCCCTATAAACTGAGGAAAGTTTAAACTGGATTGAATCATATTCCATGTCCAATTTCATGTTCAATTACACTTCATGTCATACAAATAATTAATTTTATTTTTTTCAAAAAAATTCGTTTGACACACACTTTAGGGATTTTTTGACACACTTATGGTACAATAATCAAAGTCCTGGTCTCACAAACCAATACCGACCATCAAGATTTCTCCGTATTCAAGGTTTCCACTCGTTATCACTTAAAATGATAAAATGTTTTATAAGTAAAAAATATGCAACTTTTCTTCTTTTGATACCTTTAATGATTTTTTAAGTCATCTGTATGAACTTTATCTGGCATCAAATGACTTGACTATAATTATAATGCATTTTGATACATATATATCTATATAAAATATCATGTATAAAATAATAGCACACTGAAAAAAACATGTCCTATTTCCAATCGAAATGCAATTGTCTCAACCTCACCGTGCGGTCACATATGGCGAATCAAACTACGAAATTGCTTCAACAACTCTACAATTATAAATCGATGAAGTTGAGACAATCACACGAAATATTTATGTGAAAATAAAATCTAGTTCAATTAATCTCAAATACTTAACTTTAAAATGAAAAATTCATGATATAAGGCCAAAGAAAATTTTTTTCAGGGAAATAGTTATTATCTTTATTCAAATACTGTTATATTGGATATAACACTTTATATTTTAAATAAACCTCATTCTGTTGTTAGGAAAATGTTATCGTGTAGTTCTCCCAATCACAGTGAGATTGTTTACAAATAATTTTTCTTTGCATGAATAATCAACTGCCAACTTCGAGATGAGGTTGTCATGAACTTCAATTTTTTTTTCAGTGCATGTTTAAAAGCAACAATCAGCTGCAGGTATATCGGGGGTAATACCGTCAGCTGAAGTAATAAACATGCAAGGTTGAGTGTAAATAAATGTAAATTGGGGATTATAGGTCACCTACTCTAATATATATATATATATATATATATATATATATATATATATATATATATATATATATATATATATATATATATATATATATATATATATATATATATATATATATATATATATATAATATATATATATATATATATATATATATATATATATATATATATATATATATACATATATACATATATATACATATATATATATATATATATATATATATATATATATATATATATATATATATATATATATTTATATATATATATATATATATATATATATATATATATATATATATATATATATATATATATATATATATATATATATATATATATATATATATATATATATATATATATATATATATATATATATATATATATATATATTATATATACGAGTAGGTGACCTATAATCCCCTGCCAGCCAATCAGCAGATCACTTTTTTTTCAGTTTTTATGGTGTAAACATGCATCATATAAATTTTGAAGCGGCAGTTCAATGAGTTTTGGAATTCGTTTTTTTAGCAGTTCATTTGCAACGCTGCCTCTCGGACTATAATTTATGTCGTAGACAAAACCTTTTTTAGTTACAAGCCTGATTGTTTTTATCGTACAAAGAAATCGCGAACCTGATACATATACAGTTATTTTCATGTTGTTATATTTTTATTCTATTTACACTGTAAAATCTAATATTTTGATCTATAGTATGTATTTATATTTTAAAATCGTTAAATTGTAAAGTGTTATTGTAAAGTAAATTGTAAAATATAAAGTGTTATTTTTAGTTTATTTTATACTTTTGGACACACGTTTAGTGCT